>QKWP01001476.1:94065-123664 GCA_003550325.1 Gigaspora rosea
TTTTTTTTTTTTTTTATTAACATCTAAGGTCACGCTAAGGTCACGTAATTTTTTTTTTATTCACATCTAAGATCACGCAATTTTTTTTGGTCACGCATTTTTTTCTTTATTTACATATAAGGCCAAAATTTTATTTTTTTTAAAACTTTAGCATGTTTGCTTAAAAATTCGGGTCGGGTTCGAGTCGGGTCGGGTCGGGTCAGGGTCGGGTCGGGTTGAAGTGCTAACCCGAAAGTTTTCAACCCGACCCGAAATTTCGGGTCGGGTTTAGGTTGGCTATAACAAGACCCGTTCGGAGCACTAATTGTAGGTGACGAAACATCAAGAATCAGATGAAATCAAATGAAATATGCGAAATATTTCGCATAAGAAGTCTTGTTCTGTGGTCTTCAAACAATTCAAACTCAAATTACGCAAATATTAAAATAACGATATACAAATTTATATCAAATCTATACATAAACTATGTAATTAATATACCTAATGAATAGTTGTCACAATAAATAACATATAGTCTTATTTCATCATTGGCATTAAGATTATTAATCGAAGTATTTAATGTGAATTTCAAGTTTACAGTATTAATCTTTCATGAATCCTATTTTAAGTCAAATTATATACGCGTAAATTTAGCGGGTATCATAAATATCTTTTACTATTTTATGTGGTCAATAAAATATTCATGGAAATTTGCTTTTTTAAATTCTAGCTAATTTAATGAGAATAAAAATTATTAATAGATTCATAATCGGCTATTCAAGGTAGCAGCATTAATTTCATAATACCTCTCGTTTAATATGTTTAAATTTACTTAAATATGTTAGTATATAGATCATTTATTAATTGACATATTCAATAATTTAAAATCATAAGTCACAAATTGTAGTTTAAAAAATAAATAGCATTTATCTATGGAATTACTTCTGAGATAGCTCATCTACAGTTAATGGCTTTTCATCAAGCAATTTTTTATCAACCAATTGACAAATGGTGAAACTACAACAAAAAATAAATGATAAAAAAAAATTTTTTTCATAATATAAACAAATTAGTCAATGTGATGTCAATTTTATGTTTGTATTATCCCACCTACACGTATCATTCTAACCTTTTCTTTTTTTTTCGATACATCTCAGACATTATTTGAAGACTTTAACCGCGCTAATATCTAGAGAATTTGATGGCTGAAACTAATAAAAGAAAATTGACGGTTTTAGGTTTCGTGTAAAATAAAACGAAAAATTAACTACCGGTATCAAATTAATTTTGGAGAAACTTCAAAAGGAAACATTACTATTCACTTAAATAGATAAATAAGAAATGATGCTAGATATGATTTGATATATCTTTAAAAATTTTTATACCGAGCTGAGAATATTTATTTAATCACAATAATTTCTTAACAATATACATTTCGCCCAAATTTAATAGATCTGAACAAATTAATCAGAATAAAATTTATTAAATGGCCAAAGTATATTATACAAAGCGCACTTTTTAAATATACAATATTTAAATGCACTTTATCTTAGTCTCAAAGAGTTTTCAAGTTTCTTATTTAATGGGGTGAAATGTTTCAAAAATGCATCGAAAAATTAAAACGTTAATTGATGGAACAATTTTGATCGATTAAACTCAAGATTTATAAGTTATGAGACATGTAATTAACGTAGTTAAATAGCGTAAATGGCAAGGGAACTTATAAATTCGGTCAAAAAACTTCTACTCAAATATTTTTTTGGCAATGGATCATAAAAACCTTTAATTACTAGATTAAATAGCATTATACTTTATTTTTATAAACCTTATTAATCGACACTAACTTATCACACTTATTCTGATTTTTTTTTCATTTTAAAAATTTTCTAGTAAATAGATATTAAAGAACCTAAAGTGAAGTAATTCTTTACAGTAATACGTCATATTTTTACTTTTTACACATTGTATGATCATATGTGTAATTGGTAAAACACATAAATAAACAATAGATGCAGTTGGGCTTATGGTCTTTACTACTTTTTGTATTTACAAACCTTGATGCCGCTTAATGAGTTTCTTAGAATCCATAAAAGTTGCTCAATCATTAACTAAGGTCATTATTTTGATTTATCATACATCACTACGATTATTAACATCTCAGTAAAATGATACATGAGCAAATCCCAATAATGTCCTTATCAGTGCAATGAATTTTATTTATAATAGCCAAAATTACGTTATAATACTTAGTGTACTATTTCAATCATTAAAAAATTGTATCTATGAAGATGCTATAGAATCCTAAACCTCTAATAACAAAAGCGAAATGATTCCTAAGGAGATATTCAGAGAAAGCTCACAATATCTTTGATCACAAGTTTAAAATTCAAACCAGTTTTTCAAGACTTGAAATACCTCAAATTCATCAATTAAAAGGTTAGTATCATCAGATCTAAGTCGTTTTTCATAATATGAATCATCATTATGCTTATAATACTATGCCTTACTATCATCTTTCATAAAAAAAGTTATCACTGAAAATTGGACCACGAATGCTAGAACATCCAATTACTTAAATTTGCATGAATAATTCTACTAAGGATAGAATTCTGTAAATTTTAGGTTTTCAATGAAAAATAAAACTATCAGTTGTTGAAAACAATTCATCTGTATCATTAGACTCCAGACTAATGGATTATATCCACCAAGTATTTCATTTGTGCCATTAAACTTTATGATAGCCACAGTACGTGGTATATTATTATATAATCTGTGAAATAATTCACGAGTAAATCCAACTCTGCTTCTTCTAAGAAGTAAATTAAATTTGTAAGGTATTTTTGTAACATTATATATCGATGAATGATGATCAGTCCAAGATGAGATCTCTGTAAAATGTTCATCAGAAATAATAGACGATGGATTAATAAAGTAAACTTTACGAACAGGAAGTTGAGCAGGAATTTTTTTACGGGCAGATAAGATAATTGAAGAAATTAATATATTAGGTGCCATATTCTTTGTTGTAATATTATTCCATAAATTTGATTCAAGAATTTGTTGATAAGGCTTAACTTTCACTATAATATCTTCTCCGGATTTGAAAAAATTGAATTAAAGGAATACATTTGTCAAGTGTAGTTTTTAGATCTAAAAAATTCTTTTCAGTCCATTGTTTGAGATCAAAGGGTAAATCTGGAGTTTTTGCTTTTCCCCATTGAATAACCTTATACCAAATTTCTGATTCTTCCATTTGTAAATCATCTCTATTTAAAAGAGTTGATAGCGCATTTTCTTGAATAAAAGTAAAATCATCAGAATTAAAAACTAGGCTAGGATTGTTCTCAAGGATATCAGTGCAAAAAGCTTGTAAAGCCTTAAATATATTCTTGAAAACTGGTATAACAAACTTGGGTAAATTTTAATCGAAGCCAAGATGCTTTGCTATCAATAAGATAAGATTGAATGTATTCAGCTGATCCTTCTAAACCTAATTTGTTGGATGGAACTAAAAGATCAAATATAGTAGATGGTTCAACCATTTCTAATGGGATTGTACCGGTGTAAATATATCTAAGTTAAAAAGACCTTTAATTAATTTAACTCTAGTACGATTTTAGCTCATTAGAGTAAATCTTAACTATATTTAAATTGATTATGAAATAAATCGCTTACTTATTTAAAATTTTAAAAGATTCAACAGCAGTTTGAGCTAAAGTAATTTCAATAATATATTAATTTTTTTTTTGATTGCAATTGATAATCATTTACGAATAAATGATGAACGTTGATATAAAATTAATGAATGTAGCTTAAAAGTTTGATTGCTAACTTTAACGACAGCATTGTAATTGTATTCAGTTTCAAGAAGTTGAGCAAAATCGTTTACAATTTTAATTTTTATATATCGAAAAGCATTGCACGCATGTTTCTTATAATTGGAATTGTCCGGTCTGATATACCAGAATTTAATTTTATTTTTTTGATGGATGCAGATTATATGTTGAAACTGAAACGGCTGGAAATGGCAAATCATATGGGCGATGGACTAGGAAAACCCGTCTTCAACACTTTTTATCAATTTCGAGATTTTTGATTCAAAACAAAGTGCCAGTTTCTGTTTATATGTAATTCACTTTTCACCCTACAATGATATAATAATATCGAGATATTTTAACTTGAAGGTAGACCAATCTTTAAACGTATGCGGCTCAATTAAATTAGATTGCTCAATCAATGTTTTATAATCACATGATGTTGTTTATTCAGTAATTGATATCTAAAAAATAAACAAAAAGTTCATGGGCAAAATTTAGGTTTCACACAAACAAAACTCGTCATTTTCTCAAAATGGAAACCCACTTCGAAGACGGATTTCCCTAGTCCATCGCCCATATTGCAGTTGTTTATGCGGCTTAGCGCTGGCCGGTCCCGCCTGCATAATGCAGGCCGGCCGTAAGTATGAACATGTGATATTGACATTCCTTAGACCACCTGCATAATGCAGGCTGGCCGTCAGTATAAACATGTGATATTGATATTATTATGAGAATGGCAGGATTCTTTTGGGAGGGATGGTTGGGTCTGTCGCAGTTGAGTGAGCAATCGTTGGCATAAGGCCCGATTGCGTTTTCCATGGATTTATCTTTGTTCTCATTGCCACCTTTATCAAGTTAGTGATTATGGAAAGTCATTCACCCCTTTGATTAGGCTTTTTCTAGTTGATGGTTCCACGATGCGCATCACCATGCTGGATTTGTAATATATGCTAACTATTTATATTTAACTGGCAGTTACACCACCCAAAGGCTAATACGTAATCAGATGCACATTTGCGTAGCAATACATAATTGTCCCCGATTCACAACATTACTCTTGTTATCGTTACAAAATCTACTATACTGCAGACTAAAATTTTTTGATGATTTTCAATATGATAGCGTTACCAATCGAATGCTATTGTAAAATATTTAATAACCTCCGATATAATTACAAAGATTTATTTTAATGTATTCTTGTGAATCGTCAATGGTGTAGAATTATTATACCGATTTTATGGAGTGATCCAAAAGAACATTTTAAAAATATTAATCTTATAGAAACGTTCCTTTTAACATTAAACCATAAAGAACAAGCTCTATATTCCTTTTAAAATTACTCTACCAAGTCAACGAAAACTATTATTTGAATACACAAGCTATATCACATCTGTTAACAATTCTTTATATTTTGGCATTGCTAATTGGGTGCATTGTAGAAAATATGGAACAGGATATGAACTTAAAAGTGCTATTTATTGTTCTTTGATTTCAATGTTTATACGAACTAGTAAAAATCTTGAATATTTAAGTCTTAATGAAATTATTTGCAGCCAATTAGTATTTGAAAAACTTTATGAAAACACTACTATTACCTCTTTGAATTTAAATAATCTAATTAATATTTTTCGATCTAAAACAATGGACGTATTAATAAAGGTCCTTTATAAAAATTCTACTTTGACTTCTTTGAATCTTAGTACTCCAAGTTGGCGAGAATGGTCATCCCGCAAAGGTATTGGATCAGAAGGAGGAAAAGCATTTGCTGATGTGATTTGCCAGAAAAATATTTTGAAGGATCTGAATCTTCAACATAATAATCTTGGATCAGAAGAAGGAAAAACATTAGCAGGTGTACTTTGCAAGGATACTAGCTTGACTTCTTTGAATCTTTCTTATAATTTTATTGGACCAGAAGGAGGGAAAGCACTTGCAGATGCACTTTGCATTAACATTACGCTAAAAAATTTGAACCTTCGTCATATTAATCTTGATTCAGAAGGAGGAAAAGCATTAGCAGATGCACTTTGCAAGAACGTTACCCTAACCTCTCTGAATATTTGTGAGAATAGTCTTGGATCAGAAGGAGGAAGAGTGTTAGCAGATGCACTTTGTAAGAACACCGCACTGATTTCTTTGAATCTTCAAAAGAATAATCTTGGATCAGAAGGAGGAAAAGCATTAGCCGATGCAATTTGCATGAACGCCACATTAACTTCTTTAAACCTTGCTTACAATAATCTTGGACCGGAAGGAGGAAAAGCACTGGCTGATGCACTTTACAAGAACACTGCGTTGACTTCTTTGAATCTTTTTAATAATTATCTTAAATTGGAAGGAGGAAAAGCGTTCGCGGATGCACTTTGCATAAATACCACATTAAAAGACTTGAATCTTCAAGAAAATGACCTTGGAACAGAAGGAGTAATAGCATTAGCAGATGCACTTTGCAAAACACCACACTGGCTTCTTTGAATATTCGTTAAAATAATATTGGACCAAAAGGAGGAAAAGCATTCGCAGATGCACTCCGCATTAACACCACACTAAAAAATTTAGATCTTAGTTATAATGTACTCAAATCAGAAGGAGGAAAAACGTTAGTTGATGCGCTTTGCATGAACACCACGTTGACTTCTTTAGATCTTCAGGGAAATCATATCGAGTCAAAAGATAGAAAAGCGATGGCAGATTGTCATCGTGTGATTTTAGGTATCTATTTGAATTTCTCTCTTGATAATCGAATGTTATGATTCAGTGATCATGATTTATTAGATGTTAGAGTAATGATGCAATATCGATAAGAAAGTCTGTAATAATCAGTGATGCAAATGCGTATTAATAATTAAAATATAAGTCATCGATCTTAAGGGGGAAATGCCTAACTTTTGTGCTCGCAAAAACTTTGTGTCTACGAACTTGTGTGCTCGTAATATCTTTGTGATTCTCTATGTGAATAAACTGTACGATATATTAGTAAAACCCCACAAATACACGTTAGTCTGAGTGGCTACGTGACACAGATGCATTTTGCAAGAACACCATGCTAAATTTCTAATAACTAGAAATTGCAATGCGCGACATAGTTTTTATGGAAGCCAAGTTTTTTTTTATTGTAAAAATTTATTTACGTATTTCATAATTTGAAAGTTAGATTATTAAAAATAAGTCACAGAATTATTAGTCACAGGATTTATTAATCACTGATTATTGATAATAAGCTTTATGATTAATAGATAATTTAAGAATCGACCCAATTTATTTTTCGGATTGAAAGTAACATGTATTGACAATTTTATTATTGATGATAAATTCGCGTCGCGCTAAGTCCAATTACTAAATAAATATAGTAGCAATGTAATAATGCTAATTATTGATATTTTACTTAAGAGGTTTTAAATTTATTTCATTCGAATAAATCAAATCCAATGCAAGAATAGATTTGAAAAGGGTTATAAATAAAGTTACAACAAATTTAGAAATTCTCAGAAAAGCGGTCATGAGCTTTGTTTCCTTTAAATATATAGCATCGATAGTTTCGAATAATGCCAAATTACTGTAACATGCATTTCTTACATCATATCAGTAAAATTTATAATATAATAACAGCTGCGTTTTAAAATTGATCCGAAATAACACAAATAGACGTAGTCGTAATGGCTTCATTATCCTGGGAACTAATCTTAGATTTTTATCAATCTTTATTACACAGCTCTTCTCAAATATTTACATACATTTTTATGCTATAACCAGAGATTGCATTGCAGAAAAACACGTTCATGCAAAACTTGTACGAAAAAATCTTCAGTTGAGAAAATCAATGTAAAAAAAAAAAAAATAAATAATAATAATAATAATAATAATAATAATAATAATAATAATAATAATTTTCACCAAATTTATAATCCGCTGAACTCAAAATTAGAACGAAGATGAGATTACCGTACTCTTTGCGCAGTGTTTGTTTTATCAAGAAACATCTCTAGTCATGTCATTAATATTCTTGGTAATAATAATAAAAATAATTTTCACCAAATTTATAATCCGCTGAACTCAAAATTAGAACGAAGATGAGATTACCGTACTCTTTGCGCAGTGTTTGTTTTATCAAGAAACATCTCTAGTCATGTCATTAATATTCTTGGCAGCTCTAGCTAATTTTAACTTTTTTTTTTTTATTAATGATTATACCATGTCAAGGAATCAGGTCTTAATAATTCTGGAGAAACTTCAAAAAGAAAAATTATTATGCGCTTAAATAGATAAATAAAAAATGATACTAGATATAAATAGAGCCATGCTTTTGTGCTATTCAGAAAAATTTCGCCTTTTACATACTAGAACAAAACCTGTAATATTTATGTAATAATAATTTACGATTTTATTGAAAATACCTTATAGGCCGTTTGAAGTTAATTTTTTGGTTAACATCATCCCCACCTCCCTTCGAAACGAACAGCCAATCAAAACGCTGGATGACACTCTCCAGTCACCTGATTTATATCAACTAATGAAATTGGCCCATCTTTGTTCATTTTTATATGTTCGTTTCATATGTTCGTTTCATTTTATCCCCCTCCCCCCTTCCGAGAGTCCTGGAAAAGTGATGTTAACCAAAGAATCAACTTCGAACGGCCATAATAATAAGTTCACTGAGAACATATTATATTATTTATTTAATCATAATAATTTCTTAACAATATATATTTCGCTCAAATTTAATATATCTTGCTAAAATTAATCAGACTAAAATCTATTAAATGGCCAAAGTTTATTATACAAAGCGCACATTTTAAATATAAATGTATTCCTCAAATAGTTTTCAAGTGTCTTATTTAATGGGATGAAATGTTTCGAACATGCATCCGAAAAATTTAATTGTGGGACAATTTTAATCGATTAAACTCAAGATAAATAAAATATGAGACACGTATTTAAGTAGTTAAATAGTGCAAATAACAACGAACTTACGTGTAAAAATTAGGTCAAAAAATTTTTACCTCAAATATATATATATATATTGTTACCAGATTATTATTACTAGATTAAATAGTGTTATACGTTTTTTTAAAAAACCTTTTTAATCGACACATAGATTATCAATCTTATCTGATTTTTTTTTATTTTAAGAAAACTTTCTAGTAAATAAATATTGCAAAACTTAAAAGTGCAGTAATTCTTTTCAGTAATACAACATATTTTTACCCTTGACACATTGTGTAATCATATATGGAATTGGTAAAATACGTAAATAAACCGTTGATCTTATGTTGCTAATATTTTTGATATTTGAAAAATTCGATGACGCTAAATGAGTCACTTAAAATCAATAAAAGGTGCTCGATCATTAACTAAAGTCCTTACTTTGATTTATCATGCATCACTACGATTATTAACGTCACAGTAAAAACGATACATGCGTAAATCTCAATAAAGCACTTATTAGTGCAATTAATTTTATTTAAAAGAATAACCAAAATTACGTTATAATACTTGTGCACTATTTCGATCATTAAAAATTGTATCCAGGAAGATGCTAAATAACTCTAAATCTTTAATATCACTATAAAAATTATTCCTAAATATATATTTAGAGAAGGTCTTAATATGTATTTGATCACAAGTTTAGAATTCAAATCAGTTTTTCAAGACTTGAAATACTTCAAATTCATCAATTAAAAAATTCGTATTATCAGATCTAAGTGGTTTTTCATAGTATTCAACATTATGACAATAATTCCAATTGTTATTATCATCTGACTTCCAGAATAATCGCCGAAAACTGGACCATAATTGATAGAACATCCAATTACTCGATATGCATGAATAATTCTACTAAGGATGGAATTCGGTAAATTTTGGGTTTTCAATGAAAAAATAAAACTGTCTGTTGTTGAAAACCATTTATGTGAATCATTAGACATCCAGATTAATGGATTGTATCCACCAAGTAATTCGTTTGTGCCATTAACTTTTATAACAACCACAGTGCTAGGTATATTATCGCATAGTCGATGAAATGTTTCAAAAGTAAATCCATCTCTAGTTCCTCTAAGAAGTAAATTAAACTTGTAAGGTATTTCTGTAATATCATATTTTGACGGACGACGGTCAATCCAGGATGAAATCTCTGCAAAATGTTCATCATTACTAATTGAAGATGAATTAATAAAGTGAACTTCACGGACAGGAAGTTGAACGGGAATTTTTTTACGAGCAGGTAAGATAGTTGAAGAAATGGATGCATCAGGATCCAGAGCTTTTGTCGAAATATCATCCCATAAGCTTAATCCAAGAATTTGTCGATAAGGTTTAACCTTTGCCACAATATCTTTTCCAGGCATTTGAAAATATCGAATTAAAGGAATACATTGATCAAGTGTAGTTTTTAAATCTAAAAAATTTTTTTCTGTCCATTGTTTAAGGTCAGAAGGCAGATCCGGAGTTTGTTCTTTCCCCATTGAATAACCTTATCCCAAATTTCTGATTCTTCTATTTGTAAATCATCTCTTTTTAAAAGAATTATAAATGCATTTTCTTGAAAAGAAGAAAAATCATCAGAAACAAAAAATAAGTTAGGATGTTTCGCAAGGATATCAGTGCAAAAAGTTTGTAAGGCCTTAAAATTATTATCTTGAAAACTGGTAGAATAAATTTTGGCAAATTTTAATTTAAGCCAAGATGATTTGTTATCAATAAGATAAGACTGAATGTATTCAACCAATTCTGCTAGAACTAATTTGTTGGATGGAATTAAAAGATCAAATATGGTAGATTCTTTATCATTTTCTAATAAGATTGTACCAGTGTATATATACCTATGTTAAAAGACCTTTAATTAGTTTTTAATTATAAATAGGACTTTTGCTCACTAAATCTTCTACTTTTCAAAAATGGTTAAAATTATTTGTATTTGGATACAATACTATGTAAGAATTTCTCAACTAAAATCTAACATCCATTTTAAACAATAGATCTAACGTTTAATTTAAAATTTGAGGCAATATCTTTTATAATAATTAATTTAAAAAAACATGCTGGTAAATTTTGTAATTTATTTTATTATAATAAAAGGTAAAACACTTACTTTATTAAAATTTTAAAAGCTTCAACAGAAGTATCAGTTAAAGTAAATTCAATAAATATTCTTTTTAGTTGCGGTTGTTAATTCTTGACGAAAGAATGATGAACGTTGGTATAAAACTAGTGAATGTAACTTAAAACTTTGCTGACCGACTTTAACTATAATGTTATAATCATATTCACTTTCAAGCAGTTGTGCAAAATCTTTGGAAAAATGTACAAGTAATTTAGTGCTTATTTGCGACATTTGTAAATTTAAAGATAGGTTTATGTTCATTTGTGTTGTACGTAGTCACAGCATATAAATGTAGTACGAAGCTATCCCAATTAATTTTTTATGTTTTTTTTTTGGAAACATTCGAAAAACGAAATATTGCTCTATGTATTATACTAGACATCAAATAAATCCATGCTTTTATATAACTCGAAGATGGGCCAAATCCTTACATATAAGAACAAATCTGTCTATTCTATGGACTTATAATTCATAATTTGTTAATTTTGCTGACATGCCTTTACTAAGTCTTTGAGAACACATTCTACAATTCATTTTACATATGTAGCTCGCACAAATTTAATTTCTAGACTAGAAACATTGTCAAGCACAAATACGATCAAAGTGCATTTACCAGGTTGTGTTACAGAAGGTCATGTGATGGTTTGGAGTCAACTTCCGGAAGCCAATTTTTTAATTATTACGGATAATAAAAATTCATAAAATACATTTATATACGTAAATAATTAATGACCATTGCGAAGTGATAGGATATCACGTGATCTAGAAGAACAAACACATTACCTTTCATCTCATATCGATATTTCTAAATTCAGCTTTTAGCTGCAACAATTTTTGGTCTAACTATTTTATTGTACTGACTTCTAATCAACTAAAAAGGATATAATTCTGGCACTTTGAAAACATGGTCAATAACCCTAACTCAAACTCTAAAAAAAAAAAAAAAATACACTTTAGAAATTTTGTAGTTTTTTAGTGGCTTGTTTATTTGATACTTTCATTTTAATCTGATTTCAATAATGTGATTATACGTATTTGGTCGGCATTAATCTGGTTTAGAACAAAATCTTTAATATTCTAAAAAGGATATAATTCTGGCACTTTGAAAATATGATCAATAACCCTAATTCAAACTCTAAAAAAAAAATACACTTTAGAAATTTTGTAGTTTTTTAATGGCTTGTTTATTTGATACTTTCATTTTAATCGGATTTAAATAATGTGATTATACGTAGTATTTGGTCGGCATTAATCTGGTTTAGACCAAAATCTTTAATATTCTAAATGATTTGAAATTAAGTTTTCAATACGTAACCAGCCAGAATTAATAACAAAACTTCAGTTAAGTTTTTACAAATTATAGTTTTATTTCAGGATTTTGTAGTAGAATTATTTGTCGATTTTTGCAAGTTTAAGGCCACATGAATACTTTTATTTTTTATTCACTGTACGAATAATGAAATTTTTAGTATTCTTAATGTATTTTTCATGAACGTGATCATTTTATTAATGATACAGTAATGCATAACGAAATAAATAAATAAAGATTTTATTAATGTCCACAATGAAATCAAATTTGAATTCTACAATTATTAATATTAAATTATATTCTGCTTTTGAAATTAAATTTTACTGTATATGTGCTGTTTTCTAGAAAATTCTTAATTAGACATTCAGAAAAGGATCTTTCTTGCTGAAAGTAAAAAGGATAAGGTGAAAAGATGACGAATGATATTAATTTAAGAATTTTCTGTTTGTGAAACAAGATATATGTGTATAAAATCATTATCTGACATGTCTTTATTCAGCCACCTCCTAATACAATACGCAAATTTTCAACAGCTCTTAAGAGGTGAATGAAAATTTGTGTATTTATTAGGAGGCCGAATAAGTTACACAAAAATCGTTCTTTGTTTACGCCAGATAAGCGTATTATTGGTCAAATTGTGGATGATAATTGCTGATTTCTTCACAGCAGATACCGCATTATGACGTGACCTTCGACCAAGTCATAAAAACTGTATCCTAATGAATAATCAGTTATCATCCACGACATGACCAATAACAAGTACTTATTTTATATTGTATATACAATTTAAAATATAACTGATAATGTATAAACTGCAATATATTGTTTAAATACGTATGTACATTAAACGTAACTATTATTATATATAAAAACCAGTTTTTAAAGTAAAAAAATAGCCATGGAACGCAACTCTAATGTGTATATGTATGTTTGATCTGTTTAAAGAAGAACTAGTTTAAATATGAATTTGTGTATAAAGTTTTATAAATATATAGATATATATATTTTATAAAAAACTTTTAATTATAATTAAAGATAAGTTTAGTATTATTTTATAGTCACTTCACATCAAATGCGCCAAATTTGGGTATATATAATTGCTTATTAGCCAATCAGAATGCGTTATATACTAATTCTGATTGGATAAAAAAAAATTTTTTTATTTAAACGCAAAATTTTGAAAGCATAATAGCTTTAAACACATAAAACTTTATAAACTTTTTTTAAATATTCTAACCGATAATTTGGATAGTAATAATGAAAAACAATAGTTTTTATAGGTTACATTTTTAAAAAATATTTTAAACTTAAGATTATATAGATTTATTAATATATACTGATTTTTGATAAGAAGTGACTTGGCGCACCATATAATTTTGATTCTTGAATTTTCATTGGCTACCCAATTTTCACCTAAATAAATGTTATCAGGTCGCATAAAAACCAATCATATCGCCAGATCTTGTATAACTAAGACAAAATAAAGTAAAGAAAAACTTTAATAACTAAAAACCATGCTTCGATTCTAAGTAAAAGGTTTCTGTATCAAATTATATATATTTAAGCCCTCATATCTCAATCCAAGCTAACCCAACTTAAATTTATTTTTTGATAAAATTTTATAATAAGGGTGATATTATTATTGAAGTAAAATAATTATAATCTTTTTTATAATCTGATTCTACACTAGGGACAAAAATATAACATTCTCGATTATTCTGGTTACTAAAAAACTTATATAATGTCATTCAATAAAGTAACGGAACTTAAAAATGGAATAGCCTTACTCAACAAAGTAGCAATAATATAAAATCAAACAAAACAAAAGAATTTAGCTTACATTTAAATTCTATACAATATAAACAAATCTGTATAATTAGCTGTGGAATATGTTTAATAAAAGTATTAATTATAGACATCTAATATATCCATTTTTAATTGAGTTGAAAAAAACAATAAAAACCTGGTAAAATTTGATAATAGAACTACATTTGCTCCTGTACGGTAAAAAATGATGTGATGTATTTATATATACTAAACCATTGTATAAATGACTTATTGTTTTTAATTCATGAATTGTAAATATATTAGCAAAAGTAAGATTAAATGCTATCGAAAAAACTAGTATCATAATGCTTTGTATAAATGTTAAAAAATAAGAATATTAATTATTAGTATTTTTCAATATTGAATTATTCTACAGTAAGGTTGTGAGATCTTATTCTTATTGATCTTAAGAAACATGCAGTATACTTTCATTCCTTACATGCACATTCAAGAATCATAAATCACAAAGTTCTCACGTCCTTTTTTAAATCCCAAATTCGATATATACCCTGCTAGTAATGAGAAACTTGATTTTCAAATTTCATACACATTATTCGCACTATGCGCCATTACTTATTCTATCCTTGCTATTGCAGACCTCGTTAATACAAATTTTTGTGTATAACTATAATTGGTACAAGTTTATCTGCTATAACACGAGTATTTTGTAATTACTGGTCAAAAACAAAATCATATAATATTATAGAGTATCACAAAATGAATCTAGAAATCTTTAAATGTTTTCTAATATTTTCATTTGTAAAAATTCATATGTTTAGGTATATTTATGCCAAATTACATCAAAGTTGTGATAATTCTGTAATTATAAAATTTAAAACTAATCTTGGACTATAAAGCAGTGAAACATCCTTTCCGTTGTTTGCATTAAATAAAATATCTATAACTAAATCAATACTGCACTAAATGTCACAAAGTTTTGTCCCTAAATGTACATTCATTAAATTAGAAGTATTTAGAATTTTATATAAATGCTTAAATTCATTCTTAAGTAAAAATATATATACATTTATATATATAGCTTCACTTAAATAAATAAGCAAGCAATTTTATTTACTTTAAATAGTATAACATTTATAGCAATACCTCTGAATATTTATGACGAGCCCATAATACAATTAGACTTAAAACTATGATTCCTATTAATAATGCAAGCAATTTGAATTTAATTTCATCCCATAAATTTACTAAAATCTATATATATATAAAATTAACTAGCGTTTTCTGATGATGAAATATAAATTTAAATAACTTACTGTTCATTTTAAATTCATATGAGGAATCCAAATATTTTTATAATTATTTTTATATATAATATTGTAGTTTTATCATTATTAATTCATTTAAATTATTAATGATTTGAGAAATGCTAGCTTGACAAGAATCCATAGTTGACAAAATTTTTAATAGTATTACGTATTGAGGAGGTGATGTTAATAAATCATTTTGAAATTAATTTGTTTGTTGTAGTCTCTCAAGATTTATAGGAATACTTTCTGCAAGTACTTTTGTTAAGTTGTTAAGAATATTTGATATCTCATCATTTTTTTATATCATCACCAAGAGTTAACCGTATAATTCCTATGGCTGTATCTTCATAATTATAAAATTTGAGTATAAAACAAAACCTAGTTTTGCAATATTTTTTAATATACAATGTAACTTTTAATTTTACCTGCATATTTTTGATTGCTTTTTGCAATAAACTAAAGTTTAATAATTGAATGTATAATTCATTTTTGGTATGTAAAAACATACTTACATGTACATGGAATAGTTGTAAACTTCCATCGGTATTCTTCAATACCATACATAGGTTCATTTGTCGAAGAAAACATATCAAAGTTGTTATTCATCATAATTACATATGTAACATTCCATTGATTCAAAATACTTGAAGTAACATTACATAAAAGATTATTATTAAATAAAATATAACAATTAGAATTTCCATAATAAAATTATCTAAACTTTATTTATTAATGTTTGGTTCAAGGAAATGGATAGAAAAATTCTTCTAGAAATGTTGCTTGAAAAAGTTATGCTGATATAATAAATATTTCTGATATGATAGTATTGCCATTTGTCTTGGGATATGTTGAAACAATATTCAGATTTTATAACCATATCAGGTATTGAAATTTGATGAAAAAAAATGAATCAATGATCATACACTACTTTAAGTCATTTCTAGAAATAGGCAAATCTAAACTGAAGATATTCCAATTATCAATTCAATACCTTATATATAATATATATGTATTATTTTTCATTAAATCAAAAGGATTACTCCGATTAAATGAATCCAATTCAGTGTTCTACTGTAATTAAATTGACTCAATTGAGTCAGATTCCATGTTATTTCAGTGCCATTTAGCATGATAACACTTTCAGTTAAATCACTATAATTTTTCAAAGGATTACTCGGTATTTTTGTGGCTTGTTTTGATGCACGTATATAAGGTATCAGTAATCTCAATAACAAACTAGTTATTATTGGTTTGCCAAAAAAAGAAGTATGGATATCGAATTGTAAATAATTATTGTTACTGTATGTATTATTTTTTATTGATTTAAATTTAATTACAGAACTAGTTAACAAAAAATTTATTTGGTATATCATAAACAGTATAAAATTGTCAAATGTATCAGTTAGTTCAGTAATCACACATACATTTCCATATTTATTATAGTCAGATGAACATGAAATATTTGATATTTTGCTAATATTTTGTGCATAATAAAGTAAAAATTATTCAGAATATTTTTAGAATAATTTTCAGTAATAGGATATGAATACTTGTAATATATAAATGTGTTTCTTATAAATTTATTTAAAATCATTACATTTTCTTGCTCTTCAATAATAACTCTGTAATTTCCATCAACCATTGGAAGTACAGTTTTAAGACTAAAGTTATCCAGGTAAAAACTACTATTATTTGTAGCATAGATATTAGAGTTGCTTAGTTGCCTAATATGTTTAGAATTAGATTTAAGTTGTTTTTTTTTTATCCAACAAAAAATTTAATTTTTATGCAAGCATTACTTACAGTAAATTATAAATAATCCAATAAACTAATGTATCATTAACTTTATTTATATTATAGATTAAGAAGGATGATAATTGTGTATCTATTATTAGATCTAACTTTTTAATTTACCAATAGTTCTATTTGCAATAGCATGGCGGACATTCGATTTGATTGGTTTGAAGATCACTGGGTTACATAATATAAAAAAAATTTTTAAAGTAACCCTTACTATGAAAAACTACATTGTCAATTAGCAACTTGTAGTTTCACATAATAAAATTTTTTTAAAATATATTATAGTGCTCTTT
Organism: Gigaspora rosea; assembly: GCA_003550325.1. NCBI lineage: Eukaryota > Fungi > Glomeromycota > Glomeromycetes > Diversisporales > Gigasporaceae > Gigaspora > Gigaspora rosea. The sequence goes on from QKWP01001476.1 coordinate 111,459, forward strand.
AACTCTTTTAACGTCTTCTGGAAAAAAAGAGCAGTATAGATCAAATATCTCTAAAAATTTTATTAGAGGGCAAATTTAGGCAAGTAATACTGTAATACAGCATAAATTAATTAGTAATAATCATTATATAAACTTTTTTTTTGCTTCAAACTTAATGCCTTTTTTATTGATCCAAGCAACTAGCGACGTGGTAATACTTCGCCAACTGACAGTATTTGGACCCACTTTTCAAAGGCAATACTTGGAAATTCTGGAGAATCGGTTTGATTAATCCTTCTTACAAAGATATGAGCCGTGTTTGATATAAAACCTGAATTTCGAATGTAGTTTGCAATGTTCGGTATTCCAGATAAGTGCAGTTGACATCTCTTACCAAAATTTTAAAAATGCCCGAATCACATGAATATTGATTGATTTTTATTTCATATAAAAATTAGCCCTATTCAAGAAAGAGATTAATTTCTCAGTGGAGCCTGCTGTGGTTAAGAGTTTCCTGCTAAAATGTGATACACAAACCGGCCCCATTCAAAAAAAATTCCTCAACAGGAAAGAATATAGGGAAATCACAAGAGGAAATATCTTGCTCTAAATTTTGCAAGTTAGTCCTCCTCTTCCTCCTCTTCATCACAATCATGTCCTTCGCTTTTTCAATACTTCAAATCACAGTTTCCGCACAAACAAACATGATTCTCACCTTTAACAAATACTTTTCCACAATCATCACATTCTACCAAACAATCATCACAAACTCAATCATATACCGATACTGTTCCTTTTCTGACTAAATATTTGCCTTTAAATGGTAGATTATCTCCATAATTTGGTACTTCTCTTCTTTCTGCTTGTTCACCATCACAAACTTTAAAACAACTTTCACAAATTTTGTGCTTAATACATTTAAAAGTAAACTATGAGCAAATCACGGGCTGAACTACTCATGTGGCTGAACGACTTGCTACAAATCAACTACAAAAGTCGAGCAACGTAGAACGGGATGCTGCCTACAGTCAATCATTATTGGGTTCAATTGGCTTTATGTTTAGCAGGATAAATACCCTTTTCTTTAAAATCTTATCACTCTTGTTCACTAGCAAGGAGGTCTTTTTTTAAGTTGGTGTTAATATAGTGTCATCAATTGCAGGCCTCAGCTTGACAACAATATCAGCCTTTGGCTCATAAAAATTCGCTTACTGACTTATCAACGAATCAGGCTCGGTGTTCGCCATTTTTGCGTGCCAAAACTCATAATCCCAGATATATCAGGCTCGGATATCTAGTTTAGGCTTATAAGTTTCGAATTTCACTTGGCTGGGATGAATACCAGTTTTACCATCGTTTGCTCCCGCTTTATCTGGTCTTCTAGTCTTTTCAAAAGGCGATAAAGAAAAATATGCCTTTTTTTCACATTTGGATTAAATAATTAGCACGTTAAGGAAGTCAAGTTCGTAGCAAAAACATGAATACAGGAGTTGCCGTTTATTGGTTTTTTTGTTTTTTTTGAAACTTTTTTTTCATTAGAACTAAAGCTTTTATATTTTTTGTAGGCTTCTGTTCTTTGACTTAAATTGGGCACCTGAAATCTGGAATTGTAATGCGGTTTTTTTTCATTTACCACTAAGTGGTTCTTTTTCGAATTTCCTTACGTCATTTCACTGTAGGTTTTCGTGACCATTTTTTAGAATGGTTTTATGTGACGTTTCGCGTTGAGTTTTCACCAAGCTACATGACGCACTAGATGTAAGGTTTTCGCCCATTATCAAAAATCTGTAGAGATGAACATAACTAGTGGAATGATTAAATATTGGATATTGTAATCATAATGGGATTGGGGTTAAAAATATGAACGTAAGGAATTCGCTTATTATCATTTATCAAAAAATTGCATAGATGGGCATGCTAGGGGAACATTTAATTTTGGATGTTGTTACGATGAAACAATTGGCATTCATTTACAATATGTTCTACTGGCGTGCTCCATCTCTGATAATACGTATAATGTAGGATTTTGCTAGGAGACATTCACTTTTATCAAAAATCTACAGAGATAGGGCACGCTGATGAGAATTTTTAATGCCAGCTATTGAAATCGAGTTGAAAAGGGAAAGTGCAAGGCATTCACTTCTTATCAAAAACCTGCAGAGATGGGGTATGTTAGTGGAACATTTAATGTTGGGTGTTATGACGAAAGAATTGGAGTTGAAAAGTTCACTAGCGTGCTCCATCTCTGCATATTTTTGATAATACTATATAATGTTGGATTTTGTTACGAAGTTGAAAAGGATGAAAATAAGGCATTAACTTTATCAAAAATCTGCAGAAATAGAGCACGCTAGTAAGAATGTTTAATGTCGGATAGTGGAATCAAGTTGAAAATGGTAAGTGCAAGGCATTCACTTCTTATCAAAAATCTGCAGTGATGGTGCATATTAGTAGAAAATTTAATATTGGATGTTATGACAAATAAATTGGAGTTGAAAAGGTGAATATGTTCTAGCGTGCCCCATCTTTGCAGATTTTTGATAATACTGTACAATGTTGGATTTTACTATGAAAAAGAATTGAAATTGAAAAGGATGAACATAAGGCATTAATTTTTATTAAAAATCTATAGAAATATGGCACGCTAATAAGAAGGTTTATACTAGATATTGTTATCATTCACTTATCAAAAATCTGCGGAATAGGGCACGATAGTGGAACATTTAATTTTATATATTGTTACGATGAAGGAATTTGAGTTTAAAAGGATGAACATAATGCATTCGTGTATTTTCAAAAATCTGCAGAGATGGTATGCTAGTGGGACATATAATGTTGGCTATTGTTCAGAAAAAGGAATTGGAGTTAAAAAGGGTGAACATAAAGCGTTTGCATATTATCAAAAATCTGTAGAGATAAGGATGTTAGTGGAACTTTAATATTGGATATTGTTATCATAATAGGATTGGAGTTAAAGATTAGGATTAGAGACTACAGGACTATGTTTAGATTAGAGTTATTTTATATATAATTTGAATTTTTTTAGTTTTTATACGAAGACACTTTGAATATATAATGTGCTATTAATAAATTGATAAAATTTTAGCCTTTTAATTTTATTGGTTAATGCATAGATCATTTGACCACGAAATCGCAGGTTGCGATTAGGATCCTAATTTTCTGCTGCGACAAGCCCCAAATTCTGCCTGCTCTACACTTCGAATTATGCGAATTATGTGATAAATTTTTTAAAATTATGCTACAGATTATGCGGATCAGATAAAAATATGCGAAATTTATTGTTATAAATTTTTATCATTATCGCTATTGTAAGTACTGAACCCCCATTAGTAACTTACCAATAAAACTACAAAATCTGTTTAATATAAAATTACGAAAAGAATCGTGTTTACAAAACTGTCTTTTGCGCCAAACAAAAAATTCTCTGCAAAATTTTAGTATAAGGCCACGCAAAGTTAATTTTTTGTTTTGCATAACCTTAATTTTTTCTTCAGTGTCACCCAATGGTGACGGGTGTGAACATGAGCATATTAATTTACAGTAGATTAAAAAAAAAATCCGACCAGCCAACTGAAATTTTGGAACACATATTATACAAATCGAAAAATTAACTTTGTGTCCTAATATATGTTTCTTATTAAATTTTTATATGATATGTTTTATTACTCAACATTCTACCATTATTTGATATTTCAAATCTGTTAATTTATGAAATTTATGTTTCGTACAATCAAATGCTGCGTTCAATAGGAACTGGTAGGGAAATTGATAAACCCGATATTACTCGATCTTTAATTTCGGCCATTTATGCACAGATTATGCTTTATTAATTATGTGAAATTCATCTTGATATGCGGATATAGCAGTCGCATATGCTTCTGCAGTAAAATCTGAATTATTCGCATATTATGCTATCACTGATCTGTGGTATCTCTAGCTGCGATAAATAGCAGTGCTAAAAAAAAATTATAATTTAAAATAGCATCTATAAATTTTCACGGATCCGGACTGAACCCGGATCTAAGTGATATGAGTTCGGGCCCTGAATTTAGATCTGAATCGATGTTTGGACCGGGTCTGTATCTTTGAAAATACCCGCCCAGTTCGAATCATGCGGAACACTACTAATCTGCTATAATCTCGTAGCGACCAGGTTAATTCAGTTGATCCCATTAACTCGTTTAACCTGTTTATGATTATATAAGAATTAGCCCTTCATATGGCTATAGGTAGACAACAAAGTAATAATCATCCAAACCAGAGAAATATAATTTCAAAAAAAAAAATTCTTCAACTTTCAGCTGGCTATTTTGTAGTACCAACTATGCCCTATTGCTACCTGTAAAGTATTATTAGGGAGATTAATAAACAGTATATTAGAATAAAATTTGCAAGACATAAATTTCTTACCATTGATATTGTTGTATGATTCTTACTTCTAACTGGGTTATCTGGTTGGCATATCTATGACCCGATACTTATCTGGGCTTAATCCCTATGTTAAAATCTTTATATAGGCACTGTTTTAATACTGTACTAAAAATAGATTTTGATCAAAACGAGTTTAACTCGATTTTGCCGTGCACTACAGCACTAAATTTGTATAATAACAGCTAAACTTTATTTAGATTTAATTGTTGTATTTTGTATTACAATAAAAATTATAAATATAACTTGTTTTGCTTTTTTTTAATTATAATTTTTCAATTTTTAAAATTTTAAAATTTAATTAGTTTTTATAACAATGCCACCTAAAACATATTTTGGTCCATGTGCAATTAAAAATTGTCAATATAGTACTTCAAAATTTCGTAAATTTACTGAATTAGCTGCAGAAAAAGCTCAAATTAGTAGAACTTTATCTATATTAGAATATTCTCATCTTAAGCCAAATCAACATCAATTATGTGATCATTATTATCTTCTTATTGTAGAACCAAATTGAAATAATCCTAATTATTCTAAAATTAATGAAACGTTTCAAAATTTACAAGAAACAGAAAATCTTCTGAATTAAAATGGGATAATATTCATTTAGAAATTTTAGATGATAAAGTTTGTATTCCTAATCAAGATTTTTTAAATTCAGTTTCAAATATTGAATATTTGCAAAAAAATCAAAAAGATGAAATATTTGAAGAAATTACTGAAAATTTTGAAACTATAAATAAAAATATTGAAAATATTAATGAAAATAATACATCTAATGGTACTTAAAAATTAACTTAATATATTACTATAATATTTTAAATTATTTATAATTAGCTAAAATTATTATTTAAATTTATAGAAATTAAATTTGCAACTAAATTACAACTACTTACATTAGTAATTTATAATCAACAACGAAAATTTGTAAATAATCCAGAAGATGATCCAATTAAATTTAAACAAATGATAGAACAAAATGAACCTAAATTAATTGGATTTTTTGATGAATTAGTTGAAGGTCTTATACCAAAAACAAGAAGTTCTTATAACCAAGAAGAAGCAAAAAAATCAATTGTTTCATTTTGTTATCTTTTTGCTGGTTTAAGAAATAAATTTGCAAATAATTATAAACTAGATATTGGACTTCATTTAGCTTCAGCAGGAACTTCATATAAAGGTATAGATATTTTATCAAATACTGGACTTACAGTTTCATCTAAAACTGTATTAAGATTTAAACAACAAATTGTTGAAGATCATTTTAAAAAAATTAGTAAATATTTTAATGAAAATGTAAGTTATTTTATTTAATTTTAATAATTATACATATTATTATAATATATAATTTATTAATTATTAATTAATATTTTATAGATAGATTGTTTATATACATTTAATCTTGATGATTATCATTCAATTCATGAAATACGTAGACCAAATGATACTTTTTTATCTTCAACTAAACATTTTGCAACATGCACAGCTAAAAAAGTTAATTTTTCAACACCTATTTTAGCTAATTATAATAATATTCCTTTATTTAATCCAGTTAATATTGATGCTAATAATCTTTGCAAATATTTAAAACAAATATATAGTTCACTTTTTGATAGAAGTTATAATTATTCAAAATCTCAATGGATATCTTATTCAGTTCTTGAATTAGATAAATTTGAAAGTATAGATAATTTAACAATTCATTTATATGAAGATGCTATTTTAGAACTTAAAGAAGAAAGATCTATGAAAGATTTACAGCTTGTGGATTTTAAAGAATTAGAATTACATTCATTTGATAATTATGCTGATGCTCTTAAAATGATTATTAATATTCCTTCACTTAATAATTATTTAAAACAAAATGTAATTCCAATAATTACAGATTGGCCAGGACAATTATTCATTAGAAAAATCATTACATATTTAAAAATCCAACAATCAGCTTCAAATATTCCACAAGTTTATAAAAATTTTCATCCTATTATAGGTCCTCTTCATGTTGCATTAAATAGCAAAGAAACAGCATTAATAATTAATTATGAATTTTTTAAACAACTATTTCATTTTGTATTTGGTGACAAAAAAAAATTAGCTAAAAAACCTAAACCTTGGAGAATTAATCTTTTATTAGAATTAGCACAAAAAGCATGGCAAAAAATTAAAAAAATAATTTTAGAAAAATTTGGACCATATTGTAAAGATACTGAATATAGAATGGCTATTGATTTATTAGATAATATAATTCCTGCTACTTTGGATATTTATGCAGTTTTATTTAGATCTGGTTCATATATGGAGTATATAGAAACAATTTTTAGAATTTGGACATTTGCACTAAAATGGTCTAGAAAAAATTATAATAAGGCTCCTTTAGCTTTTCTTTCAGATATTTTTTATTGGACAGATAATAATCATCCTTTTAATGAATCTATTCAAAGTTTTTTAGTTCATTTTAATGATTATTATGTAGAAAATATGCATAGTAGAATTAGAGCTTATACAACAAAATATTCTACTACAGATGAAATAATTAGAGAAGCATTTGTTATTGGTAAGTTATAAAATATTTTAATTTTTTAATAATTATAATTTTTTAATATTATAAAATTAATTATTATATATATTATATATTAGATTCACATTGTCATGATCAATTTAAACAAACTTTTCAAAATTTTAAAAAATATTCTTATACACAATCAAGTTTAAAATATTTAATTCAAAAAACATCTATTTTTTTATTAAATTATTTAAAAAAATATATTTATCTAAAGGATTAGGATATCAAGATACAAATTTTAAATCTTTTCATTATCATTTACCAGCACTTGGAATTACTGTATCAACAAAACAACTTCCTTGTGGATATTCTACTAAAAAAATTCCTTCATTAATTAATTGTGATTCATGTGATACTCTTTTACAAAATCAATATGAAGCAGAAGTTTTAATTTGTGGTCATGGATATCATATAATATGCTATAATGCTATGGAAGGAAGATGTAAATTTTGTTATGATTATTATGAAACTGGAATTAAAAATAATGTAAAATCTTTTATAAATAGATTAGAAAAAGGAGCCAATATATTAACTGAAGATGATATAGATATAGATAATGATGAAGATAATGAAAATGAAAACAATAATAATAACAATAATAATGATGATGATGAAGTTGAAAATTTAAACTTAGTATTAAGTGAAAAAGATAAAATAGAACAAGAATTTACAGATAAATTAGTTAATGTTTTAAATTGGTAATTTATATTATTATAAATATATATTATTATAAATATAAATTATTATTAATTTAAATATAAATATAAAAAAATTATATAAATTTTATAATATAAATAAAAAATTTAATATATTTTATTAAATTAAATAAATTAATCCAAAAAATCAAGTACTATAATTTTTGTTTATTACAAAATCTCTCTTTATAAACTAATCAAATTTTATTTTATATTTAAAATATAAAAAAATATAATTATATATCAATATTTGGCTATTATGTTTTTAATAACTACTAATCCAAATATGCTAAATTTTTTATTAAAGCTAAAATAATATTGAGCTACAACATATTAAGATTTTATATAATCTGAATTAGTAATATTTAAAAAATTGTTTAAAGTTTTTAAAAAAATCTTTTAAAAATTACTAATTAAAATTATATAAAAATTTAATATATTGTAACCAATATTATATTAATTTATAGTAAAAATCTTGGTCTATTTGAATTAGTAGTTGTTAAAAAAATCAAATCTGAATATTAATATAAAAATTATAATTTTATATATATAGTATTTTTAATATTTAAATTTATAATAATATCTGAATTTAAATTTTTAATAACTACAATAGCAGATCAAATAAGCTAAAATTTTTACAGTAAATAAAAATAATATTGGCTACAAAATATTAAAATTTTATACAATTTAAATTGGTAATTTTTGAAAATTTATTTAAAAACTATAAGCAATTTTTTTAAAATAAAATTGTTTAAAGTTTTTAAGCAATTTGTCAAGAACTACTAATTCAAATTGAATAAAATTTAATATATTTTAGTTCAATATTATTTCTATCTATAGTACAAATTTTAATTTATTTAGATTAGTAATACTTTATAGTGCTATATACATATTTTTCAAAAATGCCAAGATAAATTAATATTACTTTGGAGTTTTGTATAAAGAGAAGAAATTTATAATGAAGGTACACTAAAGAGAATATTAATTGTAGTTGATTAGATAATAGGACTTGATTATATGAGATACTAAAAAGGTACTATATATAGCATTATATTTGTAAGTTATATACTGTATTAATTTAAATTTTATATAGTATGATGCATTAATACAGATTTTGTGATATATACATAAATTACCATACAAGCGACTTGGATATTTTTACATCAATGTAATAACAAGCCTTGATTTATACTCTGAATATATTGTGTATATAATATAAGGGTATTATATAAAGAGTATTTTAGGCTATAAGAAAAAAAATAATAATAATAAAATAAAACATAGATTAAAACAAAAAAATAAAAAAAAAAAAAAAAAAAAAAAAAATAAAAAAAAACCAAAAAAAAAAAAAGGGAAAAAAAAAAAAAAAATTAAAGTATATTAAATAATATTTTAGTTTAGTGTCTATTTTGTTGTCAATTAATAAAATAAAAGTATACAATATATATAATATACCATTAGCATATATTCATCTTTGTTTATTATAACCATTTGATGATATTTGGAGTTATAAAAAAATTTATTTTTATTAATATCTGTTATGATATCTCAAATTATATGTACAAATTTACAAAACTTAACTATAACCCCAACTAAAAAAATTTTTTAAATGACTTTATCTCAAACAAAGGGTCTCCAAATTTTTACTATCATATCTAGCCAACTAATCTAGATATTTATCATGATTGATCTTCAATTCATATTACTGCAAGTCTCTGATGTGAGTTAATAGCTACCAGAATGAATCTACCACTGATATCTACCATTAGATAACAGTAGATACTATTAGATAAATTATATACAAGGTAGATACTAATAAAATAATAGAATAAAATTTTAAAATTATATAATGCATTATAAATATCAAAAAGTATATGATTTGTCAAATAAATTTTATTTATCATGTGACTAGTATATCTACCGGTAGTGGTAGCTACTGGTAGCTACCACCTACCGGTAGATACCGGTAGGAATATGCCAAATTGGTAGAATTCACATCACTACTTATATTCCAATATCTTCCTCGATCCATATCTATTAACCAAAAATCTGTATTGTATAGATAAGCAGATTAGTATAGTACAGGCCGATTTAAAAAACTATACTAATTAACTGTAATTTCTAACTCTAATGCTAATACATATAACACCAGATCAGTATAGTATAGATTTTAAAAAGGCCTATACAGATCTGATATATGTAATTTAACATCATGGCTGCATTACTACTTTAATGGCTTTGTCATACTTTTTCTAATTATTGGTTAAACGATCAACTGTTAAATGAAATGAAATTTATAATGACAATGCATTAATCTATATCAATATTAAATAAATAATCTAACCCATTTTTCTTAAAAATTCTTTTGCATGATGGCAAATTTGATTATATATTACCTTGATAACTATTCTTTTACCACATTTTAAAGAGAATCCATTCATTACATCTTTGTAGCTTTAAGTTGGAATTCTTTAATACAATCATCAATTCCACTTGTCCACTATTGTGTTATTTTCCTAGGGTCAAACGCCTTGCACCAAGCTTTAGAAATATTATATCTGCGGCAATTTACATGATTCTGTTCTTTAAACCAAATTCATCATATATTCATTTGTGGTTGTGTCTTGAGCAGAGTGATGATTTTCTGCGATGATATTTATTTATTTTTAAAAATAAATAAATATTACCGCAGAAAATCATCGTTCTTGGTCTTGACTTGATCCATAGACACTTTCATTCTCTAATTGCATATGATTTTTAACTGACAAAATATAAGTACATATATAATAAATAATATAATCTTACTTCTTTTACTATATCTAAAAAATTTTGTAATGTTTAAGCCCAATTGCGTATGATAGTATACAGTACGTAACTGTATATAATATGCATGTTCATAGCCGATCGTATACTATCTAACTAGGTTGCTAAAAATCCATCTATCTGGAATCTCGGTATGGCTTTTATCCAATCCAGAGGTTCTGACCTAGCACAACTATCGGCACATCATTTACACTGCACTTTTAGGTAAGCTATTTAATTTATATTCGCCACGTCCATTTATATTAATTTTATTACACGTTTGTTACTATTTTTAGCTGTTACGCCTTCACCCCAATTTCAGGTTCATCCCCAGTTTACTAAGATATGAACAGGGCCAGTGATTTTCTGCGTTGTACGGAATGCTGCAGAAATCACGGAATAGGGTCACAAATGCAGAAAGTAACACAGATACCGCAAAATTATCGCAGAAAGTGGGGTAATGAGGAGGTAATAATAAAAAATTTTTTTTTAAAAATACAATTTATACATATATACGCGTACGAATATACGTATTTTACCTGTTATCTATTATTAACCTAAAAAGTCAGGTAATGGAATTCACAAGTGTAAGGTTAAAGTAATAAAATGCCTTGTAAAAATAATTCAGGTTTCGTTATCTTTGTATACTTGTTACTATCATCTTGTCAATCATATATTAATATAAAGTTAGTTCTTGGATAATTTAAATTTATATAAATTATCTTTGAATTCTATGATAAAGTTGTTATACGCACATAATGAATAAAAAAAAGTAAATTTTCAAAGATTACGGTTCATACTAGGGTTGAGGAAAATCCTGGTGAATAATAAAATAATATCGCAGAATTGATAAAGTTACCACGGAAATCGTGCAGAATTTACAAAATTGACTTGCAGAATTGATAAAGTTATCACGGAAATTTTGCAGAATTTACAAAATTGATTTGCAGAATATGATCCGCAGTCACAAGGCGGGACATTATTGCGAGTCACCGGACCCTTCATGTGACTGCAGATCAGGTATGACGAAATGGTATTTGAGTAACCTGATGATCTGTATCGATTTCCTTCGTTCTTTGAGTTTTCTGCTCGACATTGCGTCCAGCACCGTCGCAAGAACAAGCCAGTTTTTTCTTTGTTGCTATTTGTTTCTTATCAAGCGAAGGAGTATTTCCAAGCCTTCAAGAATAAAAATCGTATATAGGCTTTGTAGTCGGTCCTAAATATATATATAGGAATAATAGGAATTGAGTAAAGTGGTATTGGTAAACGACTTTACAAGAACACCATACTGACTCCCAACTCTTGCAATTTTTCCTAGTAATATTTTAGGGAAAAGGGAGGATATGCACTAGCCGATATAATGGTGAATACGTGCGAACAGCGGGTACAAGAAGTATTTCGTACGAATTTAAATTAATTCTTGGTTGGAATAGAGTTGGATTTACCTGTAAAGCATTTTGGAATTTATGCAATACGTATGAAAGCAATACGGCTACGGTTGTAATGTGAGTATATAGTACAGGGTGCAGGGTATTATAAAAAAAAGAAAAAAAAGAAACGAACGCGCATGTTCGTGTGGTGAATTAGGGCATGTGAACGCGCAGGTTCATGTGTGATATAGATGAGGCGGGCGTGTACACCCGATACCATTCTCAAATTAATGGTAAGAGAAATGGTTTAAGAGTATATAATAGTGCACTGTAAAAAAAAAAAAA
>QKWP01001477.1:0-63065 GCA_003550325.1 Gigaspora rosea
CCTCTTGCACACCGCTTCACGCCCAAAGTAAGGGATCTCAGGAGCCATGTGATTGTTACTCTATCGGAATTAAAGAAGGCTTCCGGTACTGTAACAACACTTTATTAAACTCAAAGTGCATTAATTCACACAATTTACCCTTTCAGTGTTTCAATTTCCCGACGATTTTCTCTGTCAATTTCGAATATTTTAATAGAACAGTCAGAGGAACAAGTTGCTAATCTTTTCCCATAATAATCGAGTTGTGCATCATGCTATGTCAAAACAAATCAGTTGAATATTCATGTAAAAATAGGTTGTAACAAAAGATTAAAAAGATACTTACCACCATGTCTTTATGAAAAGGTTCTACCCTAGGGTACAATAACCGGTTAACTGTTAGGCTATCTGGATACCCGATTTATAAACTGATAAACAGATAAATTATTGAGGTATCCAGTTAACTTAAGATATAATATAAGATAATATAGGGTAAAATACAATTATAATAAAAATTTTAATTTGCGTATTATTTATATACTAGCATCACTCGGTGTAAAACTTGTCTATTCTGACAAAAAATTCTAGAAATCAATCATTAAATTTTGGTTGAAATGTAACTTTTTTGATATTCGCTAATATATTCACTATTTTTTTTATTAATCATATGTTTTATCTATAGTGGAGTGTTCTTGCACTTGTTCTTGCACTTGTACTTATTCTTGAACTAGAGACTATTATACAAAATGTTTTCCAATTCGTGAACTTTTTTAGCCCAAATTAGTTTGTAAATATTAGGTATCAAACAACAAAAGTAAATTTGAAAAATTCACGTTCACAATTTTGTGTTGTTTAAGGGCATTAATAAGGGCATTAAAAAATGATATAATAATTACTTGAATGATAATTACTCGACCATAATAATAATCATAATCATACGTATTTCTTACATTTAACCTAGATCACATTTTTCGGATACGACCAATTAAAATATTATCTTGGACAGACCCAGAATTGAAGTATATAGATAGATTAGAATGTTAATTATACTTATTTTATATTTTTAATTTTTCTATATAAAATTTTGATGGGATAAAATGCGCATAATTCGGAAACATGCGCATTCATGCGCATGATTGAGGAATAATGCGCACGCATGAAACCCATCTCTAATTACTAACCTGTAAAGTATTATTAGGGAGATTAAATAAATGGTATATTAGAATAAAATTTGCAAGACAAATTTCTTACTATTGATATAGTTGCATGATTCTCACTTCTATCCGGTTATCTGGTTGGCATATCTATAACCCGATACTTATACGGGTTACCTGGGTAAGCCTTATCCGGGCTTAATCTCTATATTAAAATCTTTATATAGGCGCTGTTTTAATACTGTACTAAAAATAGATTTTGATCAAAAACTCGAAAATCGAACTTAATTTGTATAATAACAGCTAAACTTTATTTAGATTTAATTGTTGTACTTTGTATTACAATAAAAATTATAAATATAACCTGTGTTTTGCTTTTTTTTTAATTTAATTTTTCAATTTTTAAAATTTTAAATTTTAATTAGTCTTTATAACAATGCCACCCAAAACAAATTTTGGTCCATGTGCAATTGAAAATTGTCAATATAGTACTTCAAAATTTTGTAAATTTACTGAATTAGCTGCAGAAAAAGCTCGAAATAGTAAAACTTTATCTATATTAGAATATTCTCATCTTATACCAAATCAACATCAATTATGTGATCGTCATTATCTTCTTATTGTAGAACCAAATAGAAATAATCCTAATTATTCTAAAATTAATGAAACTTTTCAAAATTTACAAAAAACAGAAAAATCTTCTGAACTAAAATGGGATAATATTCATTTAGAAATTTTAGATGATAAAGTTTGTATTCCTAAACAAGATTTTTTAAATTTAGTTTCAAATATTGAATATTTGCAAAAAAATCAAAAAGATGAAATATTTGAAGAAATTACTGAAAATTTTGAGACTATAAATGAAAATATTGAAAATATTAATGAAAATAATACACCTAATGGTATTAACTTAATATATTACTAAATATTTTAAATTATTTATAATTAACTAAAATTATTATTTAAATTTATAGAAATTAAGTTTGCAACTAAATTACAACTACTTACATTAGTAATTTATAATCAACAACGAAAATTTGGAAATAATCCAGAATATGATCCAATTAAATTTAAACAAATGATAGAACAAAATGAACCTAAATTAATTAGATTTTTTGATGAATTAGTTGAAGGTCTTATACCAAAAACAAGAAGTTCTTATAACCAAGAAGAAGCAAAAAAATCAATTGTTTCATTTTGTTATCTTTTTGCTGGTTTAAGAAATTTTTTTTAAAAGGTTAGAAAGGAGGAAAAATATGACTACTAGAATAAGTTGGGAAGAGCATCAGAAGATAATAAATTTGCAAATAATTATAAACTAGATATTGGACTTCATTTAGCTTTAGCAGGAACTTCATATAAAGGTATAGATATTTTATCAAATACTGGACTTACAGTTTCATCTAAAACTGTATTAAAATTTAAACAACAAATTGTTGAAGATCATTTTAAAAAAATTAGTAAATATTTTAATGAAAATGTAAGTTATTTTATTTAATTTTAATAATTATACATATTATTATAATATATAATTTATTAATTATTATTAATATTTTTATAGATAGATTGTTTATATACATTTAATCTTGATGATTATCATTCAATTCATGAAATACGTAGACCAAATGACACTTTTTTATCTTCAACTAAACATTTTGCAACATGCACAGCTAAAAAAGTTAATTTTTCAACACCTATTTTAGCTAATTATAATAATATTCCTTTATTTAATCCAGTTAATATTGATGCTAATAATCTTTGCAAATATTTAAAACAAATATATAGTTCACTTTTTGATAGAAGTTATAATTATTCAAAATCTCGATGGACATCTTATTCAATTCTTGAATTAGATAAATTTGAAAGTATAGATAATTTAACAATTCATTTATATGAAGATGCTATTTTAGAACTTAAAGAAGAAAGATCTATGAAAGATTTACAGCTTGTGGATTTTAAAGAATTAGAATTGCATTCATTTGATAATTATGCTGATGCTCTTAAAATGATTATTAATATTCTTTTACTTAATAATTATTTAAAACAAAATGTAATTCCAATAATTACAGATTGGCCAGGACAATTATTCATTAGAAAAATTATTACTTATTTAAAAATCCAACAATCAGCTTCAAATATTCCACAAGTTTATAAAAATTTTCATCCTATTATAGGTCCTCTTCATGTTGCATTAAATAGTAAAGAAACAGCATTAATAATTAATTATGAATTTTTTAAACAACTATTTCATTTTGTATTTGGTGACAAAAAAAAATTAGCTAAAAAACCTAAACCTTGGAGAATTAATCTTTTATTAGAATTAGCACAAAAAGCATGGCAAAAAATTAAAAAAATAATTTTAGAAAAATTTGGACCATATTGTAAAGATACTGAATATAGAATGGCTATTGATTTATTAGATAATATAATTCCTGCTACTTTGGATATTTATGCAGTTTTATTTAGATCTGGTTCATATATAGAGTATATAGAAACAATTTTTAGAATTTGGACATTTGCACTAAAATGGTCTAGAAAAAATTATAATAAGGCTCCTTTAGCTTTTCTTTCAGATATTTTTTATTGGACAGATAATAATCATCCTTTTAATGAATCTATTAGAAGTTTTTTAGTTCATTTTAATGATTATTATGTAGAAAATATGCATTGTAGAATTAGAGCTTATACAACAAAATATTCTACTACAGATGAAATAATTAGAGAAGCATTTGTTATTGGTAAGTTATAAAATATTTTAATTTTTTAATAATTATAACTTTTTAATATTATAAAATTAATTATTATATATATTATATATTAGATTCACATTGTCATGATCAATTTAAAGAAGCTTTTCAAAATTTTAAAAAATATTCTTATACAAAATCAAGTTTAGAATATTTAATTCAAAAAACATCTATTTTTTTATTAAATTATTTTAAAAAAATATATTTATCTAAAGGATTAGGATATCAAGATACAAATTTTAAATCTTTTCATTATTATTTACTAGCACTTGAAATTACTGTATCAACAAAACAACTTCCTTGTGGATATTCTACTAAAAAAATTCCTTCATTAATTAATTGTGATTCATGTAATACTCTTTTACAAAATCAATATGAAGCCAAAGTTTTAATTTGTGGTCATGAATATCATATAATATGCTATAATATTATGGAAGGAAGATGTAAATATTGTTATGATTATTATGAAACTGGAATTAAAAATAATGTAAAATCTTTTATAAATAGATTAGAAAAAGGAGCTAATATATTAACTGAAGATGATATAGATATAGATAATGATGAAGATAATGAAAATGAAAACAATAATAATAATAACAATAATAATGATAATGATGAAGTTGAAAATTTAAATTTAGTATTAAGTGAAAAAGATAAAATAGAACAAGAATTTACAGATAAATTAGTTAATGTTCTGAATTGGTAATTTATATAATTATAAATATATATTATTATAAATTTAAATATAAATATAAAAAAATTACATATAAATTTTATAATATAAATAAAAAAATTTAATATATTTTATTAAATTAAATAAATTAATACAAAAAATCAAATACTATAATTTTTGTTTATTACAAATCTACTTTCTCTTTTTTATAAACTAATCAAATTTTATTTTATAATTAAAATATAAAAAATTATAATTATATATCAATATTTGGCTATTATTTTTTTAATAACTACTAATCCAAATATGCCAAATTTTTTATTAAAGCTAAAATAATATTGAGCTACAACACATTAAAATTTTATACAATTTGAATTAGTAATATTTAAAAAATTGTTTAAAGTTTTTAAGAAATCTTTTAAAAATTACTAATTAAAATTATATAAAAACTTAATATATTGCAACCAATATTATATTAATTTATAGTAAAAATCTTGGTCTACTTGGATTAGTAGTTGTTAAAAAAATCAAATCTGAATATTAATATAAAATTATAATTTTATATATATAGTATTTTTAATATTTAAATTTTATAATAATATCTAAATTTAAATTTTTAATAACTAGCAGACCAAATAAGCTAAAATTTTTATAGTAAATAAAAATAATATTGGCTACAAAATATTAAAATTTTTATACAATTTAAATTGATAATTTTTAAAAATTTATTTAAAAACTATAAGCAATTTTTTTTAAATACAATTTGTCAAGAACTACTAATTCAAATTGAATAAAATTTTAATATATTTTAGTTCAATATTATTTCTATCTATAGTACAAATTTTAATATATTTAGATTAGTAATACTATATAGCGCTATATACATATTTTTCAAAAATGCCAAGATAAATTAATATTACTTTGGGTTTTGAATAAAGAGGTGTTCATTTATCATCAGGTTGGCTATTCTAACAGAATAGAATTATTGAATTTACTATTCAGCATAAGGCTTCGTATCTTTATAAATAAGATTGTGACCATCAGTTTCTTGATTTTTGCCATCATAGACAAAACTATTGTCTTCTTTAATGAACCTGGCGAGTTTCTATTTTTGCATTAGTTAGTATATTACTTCAAAAACTGCGTTGTAGGTTACTAAACGAACGGTACTTTTGATATTATAATTGTAATTTGAAATCAATAAATACATTTGAGATTCTGTTCATGAAATAAGCTTTATTTATATTACGAAATAGATATAATACATCAAATTCCTTGTAAATGTAATATATGCTTTGCCAATCCTATACTAATAATGTGGCTTTCCTACTTGACCAATTTGAATTCTGATTGGAACTTATATGTCCAATTCAAATTCGTTCCAATTGCATCACCATCTCTGCAAATGCTTTACATAAATCTAGTGCTCGTACCTGGATAACTTTTTATCCGAAAGGTTGTAACCTTTAACAAAATTTAATAACCGGTTTTATATCCTATTCAAATAAAAGGATAACGGTTATATCCAGATAAGATATTTATATGATTGTTGATTTATATATACAGCATTAATGCATAAATCAAATAAAGTAACTCTATAATAATAAAGTAAAAAAATTAGAAAAATAAATAAATAAATAAAAACGAATTAAAAATGAATCACTATATGCTCGCCTAAATATTAAATGCTAACTTTTCATACATTAAAAGAATAGTTCTAATATTCATATATATTTAACAATGTAATTAATAATTTTTACATTCAATGCGTAGAACAAATCCACATTTGTTTTTCGGCAAAGGCAGGAATCTGGTCGGGTGTCATGTCTAGAAGATAATTACTAAATTTTTTTTAAACAAACATAAATTTATCTTTTTCGACATAAAAAACTTGCATCCCCAAGTTATTCCTATTTTGTTTAGGCATGAGAAGTTCTTCTATTACGCCAATACAAAAAGAATAATCTTTATATAAGTTATATTAATAAAAAAAATCAATGTAATTATTAATAAGTAATTATTATCAGTAATTTATTACATTGCTGTGCATTTCACAATCGATGAAAATCGAGAAAGAACGCATGTTTATTCAGAATTAAATTCAGAACAATAAGTAATTATTATCAGATCGAGAAAGAACACATGCCAATTCAGAATTTACATAAATTTAGAAATGATATAATTATGATCTGCATACAAGATGAAAATCAGAAAGAACACATGTCAATTCAAAATTTACGTAAATTCAGTATTCTGTACTGTGTAAAGTATGTAATAAAAACAAAAGTAAGTACTTAGTATTCATATATATAATATAATAATTATCATTATACTTACAAAAAACTGAAAGCCAGTATAGGTTTAAAGTGTAATTGATTTATATCACCTATTAAATAAATATAATAAACAAACGAAATATTAAAATCATGTTCTTATTTAAAATACATTAAATTTATGATATAGACAAGTTTTACACCGAGTGATGCTAGTATATAAATAATACGCAAATTAAAATTTTTATTATAATTGTATTTTACCCTATATTATCCTATATTATATCTTAAGTGCCTAACAGTTAACCGGTTATTGTACCCTAGGGTAGAAACTTTTCATGAAGACATGGTGGTAAGTATCTTTTTAATCTTTTGTTACAACCTATTTTTACATGAATATTCAACTGATCTGTTTTGACACAGCATGATGCACAACTCGATTATTATGGGAAAAAATTAGCAACTTGTTCCTCTGACCGTTCTATTAAAATATTCGAAATTGATAGAGAAAATTGGCGAGAAATTGAAACACCGAAAGGGTAAATTGTGTGAATCAATGCACTTTGAGTTTAATAAAGTGTACTCATCTCAGATTTTCTATTTATTACTGTCTTTAGATACGATGGTCCCGTGTGGCAGGTACGACCACTACATAAATTCCTTTCAACTCTGATTCCATAATAATAACAATTTCCAATATTACACGTTCCAGCAGCGTTCCCCATCTCAAATTACCAGGTGCCCAAAAAATTTTCACTAAATCGAGGGTTCTCTATGTAAATGCTATTGTGATGAATGTTATTTGTACAAGTCGTAACTGATTTTAATGCTTATATTTTATTGAATTTTGAATTTAATAGTTCTCCTATTTTTGGAATAGTATTAATTCATTCAAAATGACGTGTCAAGGGTTGGTTATAATTGATCGCTGCCGTGTAACCATATGAAATTTATACCCTTTATCTGCGATTTTCCACTTAATTTATATTTAATATTGAGAATCAAAAAGCGCAGTCTTTTAATTACGTGTTTTATTAAAAAAATGAAAGTTTTTCACTTTAGTCTTTAAATGCATTATTAATTATGTGCCGTCAAAAAAAACCTGTCATCAGACTTTAATTATATTTTGTCCGTCTATAGAAAATCTAGATTTTCCATAGAAGCTAACAATATAATCGAGGATTTTCCTTTGACGACTCTTTGACAGTATTCATATGTTGAATGAATGTACATAGATTTTTTTTGTTTGCTACGAATTTTTTATCAAATTTTGTGTTTCACATTTCATGTAATACAAAAATTCTCGTGATCTGGAATATTCTGATCTGCATGTTTATACCATAAATAGAGTGATTTGCATTGTCCTAATTTGGACTGATATAACGATCTACATTGCATATTTGTTTACTTGTTTACATTTTTTAACCAATTAAAACAAATGTCCGCCATGCTGTTAAAATATCGGTTTGTAATTGTTTGATTACATAATATTTTGAAAAACACTTGTTGATTTTGCTTTTTTAAATAATTTTTTATTTTATTATTATATGGACCCAACAATAACTAAAAGATTTAAACAATTTTTTTCCTAATGATGATTTTCCTAATCCTGTTTTTCCATAGCAAAAGATAAATATTGGTTTTTTGTAAAATAATATTGACAAATATTATTTGACCAAATTGTCTCAAACAAAATTTTAAAATTTTTGGAAACCAAACGTAATTTAAGTTGTTCTTTAAAATTTAACATTTTAAAAATGTTATATTAATTTCAAGAGGAAATTGATTCATTTTGTTAATTTAGAATTTCATAAGATTTTACTTCTATTTCCTAACTGTTTTAAAATAAAATTAATATCTAAAATAAAGTCATTTATATAACAGAAATATTTTTACAAATTTTAAATTAGAAAATTCAGTTAATTAGATAATATTTCAATGATTTGCATTTACAAATTTGTAAATTAGATAATAATTCAATGATTTGTTTCGCCAGATAAATTCATGTAAATAAGGTTCAATTTTTAAACCAGATGAATTAGATAATTTGATGATTATCAAATCTAAAAATAAATCTGGTCTATTACTGCATCATATCGTTTTTTGTTATACTTTAAACAATAAAATATTAATTAAGCCTTTGGCTAGCTAATCTTAAAGCAATTTACGAATTGGTAAATTTTAAATTTACAAATTAGTAAATGTTGATCTGATTATAAATTTACAAATTGGTAAATTTTAAAGAGTAAATTTATTCATTGCCCCATGCGGTGCACCTTATATGTCGCTCTCCCAATCAAATTTCAAGATCAGGTGTAACGTTACATGATCAAAATTCAAAACAAACATTCGTATTGTCAAAAATCTTCTATAACTTAAAATTGAGTATATGAAACTACTCTTAGGATTTTAACAAAAAAAATTCCTTGCAAAATTTTACTATAAAACTTCTCTCTCGCCCATACACACAATCTATACCTCACCCTAACCCTATCCAATGAAAAAACGGGTTATTTTAATTGTTTTGATTTTACATTACACCTGATTTTATGATCTGTGGCAGGTGCAACAACATCGCACATGTGATGTATAAATTATTTCAATTTTAAATTACAAATCAAGTTTATTGTTAGATACGTTTTCAAAATAACCCACTGTTAGGCGATGATTTACGAGAAATTTTACTATGCTAACTAAAAAAAAATTTATAACAAGCCTTGTAGGGCATATCTCAGAGCATTTGAATCTCAATTTTCATGAAAAAATGTTGAAAACTCATGGAGATATCAACGTTTTTGTAAATTCGGACGCATACGTTTTCACAAGTTTTTTCCTAAACTTCAAATGCTTCTGAAGGCATTTTCTCAAAATGAAACCTTAAAAATTCATGTAAGTAACCTATAGAATAGGTATTCGAGAGTTTACCATAAAAATTTCGGCCCATTTGGTCAATTATTCATCAATTAACAACGATTTTTCATTTTATTTCCAGATTCGGGATTTTCTAAAATTTTCAATTTTGATAAAGATGGAAAAATCACCATCAAAGGCTAGATTTTTTAAAGCTACATAATAACATACGCTCAAATTCTACAGGCCATTAGAGTATGGTCACAAAATTTTTCCTGTGAAATCTCATGATATTTGGACCAATATTGATAAAGTTATTGAATTTTTTCATTTATCTACAAATTAATAAAAATTTCAAGTTTTTCGTTAGATACGTTTTCAAAATATCCCACTGTTTGGCGGTGATTTACAAGAAATTTTACTATGCTAACTAAAAAAATTTTATAACAAGCCTTGTAGGGCATATCTCAGAGCATCTGAATCTCAATTTCATGAAAAAATGTTAAAAACTCATGGAGATATCACCGTTTTTGTAAATTCAGACGCATATGTTTTCACAAGTTTTCCCCTAACTTCTACTAATTCCGGAGGCACTTTCTCAAAATGAAACCTCAAAAAATCAATTAAGTAACCTGATAGAATAGGTATTCAAGAGTTTACCATAAAAATTTCAGCTAATTTGGTCAAATATTCATCAATTAACAACGATTTTTCATTTTATTTCTAGATTCAGAATTTTCTAAATTTTCAATTTTGATGAAAAATCAACTTTTTTACAGAAAAACACTACTTTTGGGTTCACTCTGAAAAATTAAAAAATTAATTAGTAAATTTTTTAAAATGATCAATACAAAGTCATCTTCTAAATTTTAAAAAATCTTGCATCATTTTTCTTGCATCATTGTCGATCATTTTTCGGCCTAAATGATTCGGCCAAAGTTATGGTAATTCGGGCCAAAAAATTTATAATTCGGGCCAAATTAAAATTCTTGCATCACAAAATTCTTGCATCATATCCCTTAGACTTTGGAGGGGTCTGACATCACACCCCTTTAGAACTATAAACACATGGGTGATGATTGATAATTTGTCATACCAGGACCCCGAAGAATACATATATAACTCAGATCCAGACTCAAAATTTTAATATAACTTTATACACTTAATTTTATTAATATAAGTTCAAATTTACTATAAATTATACAATTTCAGATCTGAGTACCAGTATGATCTTGTTAACCACCAAGCCAAAAACATAATTACACAAAAAAAAGTGAACGAAGAGAAAATCAGAAACCTATCTAGAAAAAGAAGGGCGGTAGTTAACCGTGTTCAAATTCAACAACAAAATTTTTAGTTCCGAAAATAAGCTACCCATACGATCGATGAACGTTGCTACATAGTAAAGTCTAAATTTTACTAAGCAAATCGATTAAAGTCGCATAAGTAACTTTGATCAGCAGATCAAAATACACGTACCCTGAAAATTTCATACAAATCGGAGAACCTTTTATTATTTGACTTTTAATTTTTACGTTCAACGGTTTTTTTTTTATAAAAAAAAATCCGTTGAACGTAAAAATTAAAAGTCAAATAATAGAAAGTTCTCCGATATGTATGAAATTTTCAGGATACGTGTATTTTGATCTGATGAACAATGTTACTTATGCGACTTTAATCGATTTGCTTAGTAAAATTAGACTTTACTATGTAGCGACTATAATCGATTGACCAAAAATCGCTTTATAAGTTACTTCCGATTTTTTTCTGCATATTTATTTATTGTTTATAACATATTTATTTATTGTCTACAGCATATTTATTTATTGTCTACAGCATATTTATTTATTTATTTTACTTATTAAAGTTTTGTATTCAAAAATAAGCTACCTCTTTATTGTGCTTTAAATTACTTAAAATAGTAAATAAGCTACCCACGGTTTTTTTTGTTAAAAATCGGCAAAAAAAGGGGATGGCTAAAGCCATGTACCCACGTGATTTTTTGAAATTTTAGTTAAAATTCGTATCAAAGTCTGTTTAGCATTAGGGTCGGGGTTAGGGTTAGGACCAATATAGGTAAAATTACCTTCCCGACATTTTTTATTAATGGCCCAAGATAGGTTTAGAATGCCGTTTTTATGTTTTTGCGGTTTTTTTGTTTTTTGACTTCTTCGGGCTGATCCATGTAAACAAAATTTTGTGACTCCGTTTGGTTGATTTACACGAAAATGTCACGTGGGTACATGGCTTTAGACGACCCCAAAAAAGGTAGCTGCAACATACGGTATATATCGATTTATATCTACTTAAAAATTTTTCCGATGTATATATAGTATCGTTATATCATACTTGTTATAAAGATCGTCTTTGTTATACAAATAAACATCTAACTTTTCAAAAAATTACCAGTTGGTTATACAAATTTAAACATATGACATATGGAAAAATTATATATAAGTCTATACAAAGCCAGATCTCAGTATTATATATATTCTTCAGGGTCCTGTCATACCCTATCACATGTAACCAATTCACTACTTACTAATAATTAACGCAGAAGCCTGCACCACCAATTAGCCACCACATGACAGTAGCTCTGATTGGTTTGTTGGTTTCTGCGCCTCAATTTTGTAACATTATTTGCTAACACTTAACTAGCTGTTGGCTTCCACAACTAATAACTAAAGACTAATATTTCAATAAAATCATTAGATTGTAGCAAAATAACAAGAGAAGCATATTGATTATTAGCATGAATTGAGAATAAGATTTCATATGAAAGTGCTTTATCTGATATAAAGCAAAAAATAAATTTAAAAATAAACAAGCAAATTTTACTTTTGCTTGTAAATATTTTGCAACAAATAGTTTTTAAAAAAAATTAAAGATAAATCAGATATTACTAATAAGAATATTTTCAAATATGTTAGAATTAATTAGAAAAGAAGGATAGCAGCATATTGCAGATACAGTATTTTAGATTACATTATACTTTTTTATATTAAAAAATATTCTAATTTCTAATAAATCAACTTTGCATATTTGAATTTCTAGAGATGGAAGAAATGTTAAACAAAAAGTAAAGTATATAATATTGACTATAATAAATTATTAAGCAGAAATTAAAAAATTAGATAATTATATACTCTTATTTTATATCAGTTCTGAAACATATGAATTATTAAAAAATGCACTTGTTTTATTAATTTTAAATCTTCAACTAATGCAAAATAAGGGGTTCAGCAATATATTAGTAATTAATGGCTGGTTAAATTGTACTTTGGCTCAGATTGGAAAATTTTAGCTATATATTTTAAAATTAAAGCTACCAATACTAAATATTTTTGTTTGTAGTATAATGTACTAAAGCAAATATTGGTAATACAAATAAGCAGATTACTAAATCTATCAAAATAATTAAAATTAACTATTTTAAAATGAATAGTTATTTAAATAAGGTTTTATTTTATATGATACCACTTTATAACTAAGTCTGTGATAAGCTATATATTTTTTAAAAATAAAATAATTTATAAGAGTTAATGTTATCTGATCTTGGTCAAGAACAAATTGAAAAAACTATTTAAAGCAAAAATTTTAGATAATATGAAATAACTTAAAATATTATTTCAATTTTAGAAAAAAAAATAACAACAATTTATTATATATATCGCTTATGGGTCCTGACAAGTTAAAAATTTTACAAAATTTTAATTTTACAACAATTTTTTAATCAACTACTTGGGCAATACAAGTTAAAAATTTTTGAAACCAATTTTATGAATTATACAATCTAATGCAAGATAAAAAAACTACAGAAAGAGTATTTTGTAAAAGGCTCAAAATTGATTAGCATTTTTCTTAGCACTATCTCAAGGTAAACCAAATAAAAGCAATTTTATTTGGAAAATATATCATATATAAGATATTACACCTTATATCTATGTATTAGTAAATTATATACCTGAGTTTTTTTTTAGATATTTACAATGCTTTTGAACTAGCAGCATTTTCATATTCTGCTATCAAAAAAATTTTTTTACAAGTTTGTTATTATTTTCAAAATATATTGTAAGATAGGGATTATAAAAATTTACAAAAATTAGCAATTTTAGAAATTTTGGAGTATAAAAATTAACAATTTTACTTTACTATTAACAAAACTACAAATTTTTTTAAAAAATCTAAAAATATAGCTCAAATCTGAATAATATAATAGTTATATATAATAATTATTTTTTAATAAAAGTTAATGTTAATTGATCTATTAATTACATATTTTAAAAATTTTTAGTTCAAATTTATTTTTTGACTATTTATAATAACTTATTTATTATTTTTGCACAAACTTCAATATAAAGAATTGTTTTAATACTGTTACAAGCAACTAAAGCCTTTAATATAGTACTTGCAACACAATACATAATAATAGAGATTTTGTAAAGGTCAAAGAAAATATGAAGCAGTGTGAAAGTAGAATGTTACTTCACTAGAGCGGTTTATTAGATATTTATTAATTTAGAACAAGAAAGTATTTATTTGGCAAAGACGTATTTTATTTATTCAGATACAATATTCAAGAGATAAACTATTCCTAAATATTGAAGGAGAGGAAAGGAAATCTGCATCTGAATCTAATGTACAGGAAAACAAAAATGTAGGGTTTATATATCTTTTCAAACTATTAGTTAAAATGGTAAGAATAGCAAAAATAGTGAAGATAGTAGAAATAGTAGAAATGGTAGAAATGGTAAAAATAGTAAAAATAGTAAAAATAGTAAAAATGGTAAAAATAGTAAAAATAGTAAAAATAGTAAAAATAGTAAGAATAGTAAAAATAGTAACTATTTTACTTGTACTTCTAAATATAAAATAATATAATAACATAAGCTAATAAAATAATCCAATAAATATAATTAAAATAATAATTGAAAATACATTAAAAAAATAATAGTAAAACTCATTCTATAACAATACTTTAATACTCTTTTATTCAAAAACTTGAAAGCATTACATAGTTTAGTTTTTATTTAAACTAATAAAACAAATTATATTTTGTTAAGTACAATTATAAAATAATAAGAGCATGCCATTTATCACTTGATATTTTTTACTTAGTAGCCACTCTTATCTATGTATGGTATAATTATTTTATCCAATTCTAATTGATTAATATAATATATAGATATAATTACTATTTCTAACCATGTATCTATGATAAAATCATATGATAAATGCCATGCCCTAACCTAAATGAATATTTATTATTGGTTTGATCTTTAAATATATTAAGTTAACAAGGATTTAATATATTAGTAAGTTTTTTAATAAGCATTTCTTTATTATAACTTTGATCTAGCTTTTATTTTATTTTTTTTTAGAAAGTTTAAAATACAAAACCTAACAATGTACTAGTACCAATAGCATTAGCATTAGATTTTTATAAATATTAATTGTAAGTAAATATCAATAATCTAATTATTCTTATTTTACTATATTTGCTAAACAATCTTTATTTCAACATCTATTCTAATATTAAAGTATAGAATAAAATTCTTTTATACTTTTACTATTCTATACAATTAATATACAGTCACTTTTTTTTATCCAAACAGGCTGTTCCAAGAAATTTTGTTCAGTATAGAGAAAGTCTGGAATATAAAATTTTTCTTTCTAAACTGAATACTAATAGAAATTTGGTATATAAAGAGTTACTAATAAAAAAAAATTAAATAAGCTCATTAGATGCATAATTTGTTAAATATATATTGTATAAAATAAAAAAAAGCCTGTTTTATACAGTACTATTTTTTTTAATTTTTGCATTTATTACCCAATTTTTTGTATTTATTACTCGTCGAATCACTTTTATCTGACCTGGATCATGGTCTGAGTTAAATATCTAACCTGTTAGAACACTATTATCTGATCCAAATTATGGCCTGGTTAAATATCTCAACTCGTCAGACCACTATTATCTGATCCAGGTTATGATCTGGGTTAAATATATGACCTGTCGAGTTATTATTATCTGATCCAAGTTAGAACACTAGTTTAATTAATTATATAAAATAAATTTATTTAGTTAAAAGATTATCAGTTATATATACTAATTAATTTGAGTTCAGATCCTTAAAATAGCAAATTTATTATATTAATTTGATACATCCAGAGAAAATATATATAATATTTTGTTCTAAAAGTTTTAGTTCAGATTATCAATAATTCGATATATAGAAGGCCAGATTAGAAAAAGGTGCTATATCTCTAATCTATTTTTTTAATTATTTAAAATATTTAAATAAAATTTGGTATAATAATATTTGAAAACAAGGATTATATTTTGAATTATTTAAATTTATATTATAAAACAAAAAGTTTATATTGTTTATAAACTAAAAATATTAAATTTTTTAACCAAAAAAATAATTTACAATATTTTGATGAATTCTTTAAATATTAGTTTTAAAAATATAGTTTCTAATACAATATTGTACACAGGTCGAACGAAACTATATCAAATAACAATCAGGTTTCTGATAGATCACCTATTTTTAACTTATATTAATATGCATGTTTACCAGTAAATAAAACCTAAAATTATCTGATTCATCTCTGATTGTAAACAGATCTTTGGTACAAATACAAGACTTTTCAGTAATCTTTAAGATACCTTCCAAAGCCTTATTAGTAACCTGATATTTATTATAATTAGATACTATAGATATATTATTTTTCTCTATTTTGTATGAAAACCGAAGGCATTTTGGTAATCTTGATAGTTACTTTTATAGTCCTATCAGTTTCCCAATTTGTCTTAGCTCAAACCAGTTGTTATATTATTTTTATCTATATTGTATAAAAACCGGATGCATATATGAGACTTTTATGTAATCTTAAAGATTTCTTCCATAGAATTATCAGTTTCTGACTTGTCTTTAGATCAACATGGTTAATGTACTATTTTTCTCTATGTAGCAAGAAAACAGTGAGCAAATACGAGACTTTTCTGTAATCTTTAAGATTCCTTCTATAGAATTATCAGTTACCCGATTTGTATTTTAAATAAATCTGACTGATATATTATTTTTCTCTATGTAGCAAGAAAACAGGGAGCAAATACGAGATTTTAGTAATATTTAAGATTCCTTTGATAGAATTATTAATTACCCGATTTGTATTTTAAATAAATCCAATTGATGTATTATTTTTCTCTATATAACAAGAAAACCAGATATGATTTGGGTTTTTTAATAAGCATATTAGCATGTCCGGTAGGACTATTTGATAGTGTATTATTTATTTATATGTATTCAATTGAAATCAATTATTATAGCAATAATATATAACATCGTTCACTATATACTATAGTTATAATACATATTGTTTTTGCTAATACTAAAAGCTTGATGCACGTCAAGAGCTATAATTGAAAATTTAAAAAATAAACGTTTGCTTGAACAAACTATTGAGTTTATTATGAAAAATTCCTGCAATGCCAGCTCTATATGAAAAAAATTAATAAACCAAATAAAATAACAATGAAAAGATTCAAATTTCATTATTTATCTAAAATTATTCATTAACATATATAATTTTAATATAGTAGTTTATATAATATTTATATAAAGTTGTAGATCTAATAGATTTTATAAAAAACAACTTGCTGATGTTTTAGATTGGGTACAAATAAAAAAACAACCATAAATGCTTGCCAGAATATCTTTTGCTTTACTAAAATAGCACAAATGACTTGAACTAGTATGCTATTTACAACTAATGCTAGAGAATCATCCTATGCAAATATTAACAAAAATAGGTGTAATTTATCTTTAATTAACCAGTATATATATTTAAATTTTTGTGAATTTTTTAAAAAATTTATTTCAAAATTTTTATATTCAAAAATTTTATTTTTATAATTAAAAATAGGGCCAAAGAATTTGATAGGCTTCAATGGTGTTTAGCTTATATATATGAAAAAATGAATTATATAGAATATATCATCCTTACAAAGAATTACTAATGAGTTAAAAAAAAGTAGTAAGTTATGTGATAGATTTTTTAATTGCAATTAAATATACAATAACAATAATCAACTAATAAAATTAAAAGTAAAAATAAAGCCAAATGTTCTAATGAAACTTCAGTCAATTAAAAAGTCTTCTAAAAAAGCTCAAACTGCAAATAAATCAGTTAATATTGAAGAACAAAAAAGACATCTAATAATTGAACATGAGAAGCTTTGCTATTCAGAAAGACAAAAATAATAAGTTAAAAAAAGATTATGTTATGTGAGAAGCTTAAAAACTTTTTTTTTTATAAGTGAGGTCTGTTCTTGATTCCTTTATTAATATTAAAGTAGATATTACAGGAAATTCTATAATATGGTACATTAATTTCTTTGGGAAAGAAAAGGGTGAAGCTAATTTACTTCTAACCTAGACTTAACTAAAGAAGGTTGCAGATCTAACTAGATTATGTTTGCTATGGTGAGAGGAGAGTCATTAAGTGCTAAAAAGTTATGTAATCAGAGTTTGTATTTTAGTTCTGGAAGTGTGGAATGTCTGTGTGTGAGGTAGGTAGGGGAATGAAAATAAGTTATTGGATTTAAATAGTGTAGTAGTTTTTGCTATAGTGCTTTTGCTAGTTTTTCAGATTTTTTTGTAGAGATTCTTGATGATCTTGTGATAAATTTAAAGGGTGAGTAAAGTTTGGATTTGGAAATTTGTTAAAAGGAAGCAAGTATCCATCATGATCAGACTGATGGGTAGGTATTTATTGTAGGAGAGATGTAAACACATAAAATTGTCAATAAAAGATTAAGGGTAGATATTGGTTAGTTTGTGTTTGGTGATCATTTTATTTATGGTATCATTAATTAGTTTGAAGACAAAGGGTTATTGCACAGGCATGTGATCCAGTAGATATTATTCTCCTACTCTATTTTGCATTGCGAGCACATGTGGTCTGGGTACTCAGAAGGTACAATAGTACAGGTTTAAGAGTTTAGATAATATGGTAGTTAGAAGCTTAATTTTAAAGGCCTTAATAGTGGATTTGTTTGGATCCATATGGAGAGATAAAGGTTTAATTTCATATGATATTAGTGAGTATGTATGGGTCTAGTTGATCTGGAGTTGTGTATTGCTTCATTTTAAGGTTCTGTATTGTAAATGCCATTGGGTGAGTATAATGGCATTGAACAGATATTGCAAGAATTGGTTTGGAGTATGCAGGATATTATGATTTAAAAATTGTATCAAAAAAGTATTGCCAATGTGCTGGACCAAGAGTTCCAAGGAAATGGGTTCTGTAGATGAGTTGTATATGAAGAGGGTTTCCTTAGTTGTATTTTATGGTTAATTGGTTTTTTGGGTAGTAATGATAGTTTTCAGCACTAATAGTGTATATTTTTGTGTAGTAGTGGATAGAAATAGAAATGATAGTTTTCAAGTATATTCTTCAAATGCTTTGAGTTGGTGATTATTTTAGTCTGTTAGTGACATGTGGCTAGGGTAATTGCTGCTGCCATTGCTATGAGTGCAGCTTTTAAGTAGTAATGGCCAGGATTTGTCATAAATATATAATACAGTTTAAGAATTGATAATGCTTATAATAGCTGATGGAGTAGGGGTAGAGTTTATAAGGATGCTGGTGTTAATTATTTCTATCGTTAAGGGTTCTTGGTCTCTGCTAAAGTTGGGTACTAAACCTTTTCACTAAATCTGGAAGTTTCAGTTTCAGATTATAGCTTCCGAAACCTCGTCTAAAATTCTGAAATCTCATCCAAAACCCAAAACCTTATCCAAAACCTGAACTATTTAAGATTAAGTTTTTACAAGTGCTAATATGCTAGTATGCAAATATTTAAGTGCTTTAAAGTTTGCACTGAAACCTTTTTTGCTAAATTTGAAAGTTTCAGGCTTTAGATTATAGCTTCCAAAACCTTATCTGAAACTTTGAAACCCAAAACCTTATCCGAAACACCAAAACTATTTAAGATTAAGTTTTACAAAATATGGTATTATAGAATGTGCTAACATGCTAGTATGCAAATATTTGAGTGCTATACATACTTTACTGAAACTTAAAAAAAAGTATATATGTTTTTATAATAAAATAATAATATTTTGAAAATATAATAAATATGCTTTTATATAAAAAAATATTTTAATAATGTTTTTATCATATATTAATAATATAATAAAAATTTTAAAAATAAAATAAAAATTTAAATCTGTTTCAAAAATATTATAAAATTATTATAAAAACATTATTATTGTATTTTAAAAATAGTTTAAAATAAATTGTTTAAAAATATTTTAAAATATTATTTTAATATTATTAAAAATATTATAAAAACATTATTGCTATATTTTAAAAATACTTTAAAATAAATTTTTTAAAAATGTTTTTAAAGCATTATTTTAATATTATCAAAATTATTATAAAAACATTCTTATTATATTTAAAAATAACTTTAAATAAAGTTTTAAAAATGGTTTTAAAACATTATTTTAATATATTAAAAATATCATAAAAACATTATTATTATATTTTAAAAATAGTTTAAAATAAGCTTTTTAAAAATGTTTTTAAAACATTATTTTAATATTATCAAAATTATTATAAAAACATTATTATTATTATTTAAAAATAACTTAAAATAAACTTTTAAAAATGTTTTTAACACATTATTAAAAATATTGTAAAAATATTATTATTATATTTTAAGAAAAAATTTAAATAATTTTTTTAAAATATTTTTAAAACATTATTTAATATTATTAAAAATATTATAAAAACATTATTATTATATTTTAAAAATATATTAAAATAAGTTTTTTAAAAATATTTTTTAAACCAAAATTATTTTTAAAAAATGCTTATATCTCGTAATTTTGCTTATGAAACCATCCTTCGTATTTTAACAAAAAATCTTTTTTGCAAGATTTTGGGGTAAACACATTTGTCTAAATCATTATATTATTGATTTGTTTTATTTATATTATATTTAATATTATAAAATATATTATAATATAATATATTTATATAATATAAATATTTATATTATACTATAAATATGAAATTTATTTAGTTTAATAATGTTTTAAAAATGTTTTTATTAATATTACTAAAACAGTTTTAATATATATCATTTATATTATTATTATTAACTTATAACTAGTAATTATTATGTTTTTTAAAATATAATAAAAACATAATAGATATATAATCATAATATTTTTAATTTTTTTATAGTTTCAGTAAAGTATTTACATAGTTTATATTTAAGTTTGTATATTTCAGTTATATTATTATTAAATTAAATAATATTATACAATATATTATAAATTATAGGAAGTTATATTATCTGTAGTCAATTTGCCAATTAAATTCAGGATCAGGTATAACATTTAGATCAATTTGTAACAAAATGCTAAAATTTTTTCTAATCTAAAATTTTGTTTATAAAACTACTTTTTTTTATACAAAAAAATTTCTTACTAAATTTTACTATTAACCTTTTGATTTTGCATTGTAGATTATAGATGATAATCACCAATAGTGATAATTAGTTATTTTCTAAATTATAATATATATAAATTATAAAAAATATTACTAACCATAACTGGCAGTGATTGATTACTGGGTGCTTATATCTTTAAAACATACTAAATAAACAGGATTAGAAAACCTTATGAAAACTAAAATTAGGATCTTTATAACTTCACCCTAATCCTAAAAATATCTAGAGGTGGTGATGATCAAATATTTATTGTCACGGCTGATGCTGAAGTTGGCTGATGCTGAAGCTTTGGCCTATTTTAATATAAAATTTTAAAATTTTTTTTGGATGTTTTTTTCGCTTTTGTTTTTGTCTTATAGGGTTAGGGTAGGGTTTGGGTGTAGATTTTATATTTATAGAGTATATGTGGATTTTAGCAGGGCTTATAGTTTCCAATCGAGACTCCTGAGCTTCAGCATCAGCCAGCTTCAGCATCAGCCGTGACATTTATTATAAATTATATATCATAAAATTCTCAAAATTTTAAAGAAGTTTTGAATTATAGTTTCGGAGTTTCATGTTTTGGGCGTTTCAGATTTTTTTAAAAACCTGAAACAAGTTTCAGATTATACCGAAACTGAAACTAGTTTCGGATTTGTTTCATTTCGTTGCCCAACTCTAGTCTGGGTTGTTGTAGGTATAGGTCCCATAGTTTTTTGAGTTGATGTTGGTGATTTGTAGGATGGTTTGGTCGAATATAGAGAGCCAGTTGTAAATATTTGCTATATGATTTTTTCATTTAAGTGCTTGTTTTATACTGGGTATTTGGGCTCTAACAGTTAGAGAGAAGTTGACCTGGGTTGGAATAAGCACCCTGATGTTTACAAAGAAGAAACCTTTTATAGTGTTTTCCTTTGTAGATTTTAGATCACAGCTGTGGCATCTGGTAAGTTGTTTTGTCTGTTTGTTGAATTTCCAGTGGCTCAGCCTGGCAGTATCTTTTGTAATGTTGCAGATCTTTCCAAAGTGGCCTCTGTATGTAATGACCCATTGTTTTTTGGAAGTGTTAACCATGGGAGTTATGAAGGGGTTGGGTGATAGTATTGGGGTAAATATTGTTAGCTATTAGTTCATGAATGTGCTTGAACCAGGAGGGTTGTAGCTTCAAAGACTTTTAAACAACAATTGAACTTTTTTTATTAAATATGTACATTGCGAATTGTTATATTGATATATTTGCGAATGTAATTGCGCAATTATATCGATATATATTCATCTTCTAATGCTAACAAATCAAATATTTTGTATTAAAATAAAACCTTGGTAATATAACGTTATTGTTCTTGAATTGATATTGCAAATACGAATGTAAGGCATGTCTAAATTAACTATGTTTATCGTTCAATTTATCGTTAATAAATTAAACATATATGGGCGCCGTCAAGGGAAAATCTGTCAAATTTATAATTTATCGGACACAATCCCTAACAAATTAGGTATATTGAGTCCGGTAAGTAATAAACTTGAAATCCCGATGACAGGTTTTCCCTTGGCAGCACTCAGTAATGTTAAATTTTGCTTTTGGTAATGATAGTTTAATGTACTGTACTGTTCTGTCACTTATAATTTTTTTTATTCAATACAGTACATTTATATTATATAATAAAAAGGTGTACTATACGGATATATAATATATTATACCAAATTTCAGTACAGTACAGTACAGTACAGTACATTTATAAACAGAATACAGAACGAAACTTTTACATACCTATTCACCAAGAACATGCAAATATAAACTCAACGCAATACAGTACAGCATCAGATCCGATAAGAAATTGAGAAAAAAATAAAAAAAAGTACTTCGAATTATTTCTATTTTTGAAAAGTTAAAATACGATTTATACTTACCTCATGTGGTTGACAAATTAATTGATAAATTGGGTTAAAGTAACGATGATAACTTCAATAAAATGTTAATCCCGTATCTGTCCAAGGACATCAGAACTTTGATGCCTGGTCTTAGAAAGATTTTTGATTTATGGTTCTCTTATTAAAGATGTGACATTGTTCAATAAAGTCATTAATTAATACTTATTGAATTGTCAGAACCAAGATTAATTTAAAAAATGGAATTATTTTTCCATAGGTCGATTAATGGCCCTACATATGTAAATTTTACGACGAAACCGGTTAATACCTAATATATGGTTGCTTTTGCATAGTTTCAACGCACCAATTTATTGTAAAACATCTCTTCTTTGGAGCTGATGCAGTTCAGTTTGATCTTGATTCTGATCGCATAATTGATGGCTCTAAATATATTTAATTTTTGATCTTGATTCTGATCGCATAACTGATGGTTCTAAATATATTTAATTTTAATATTAGCCATTGATTAACTTATGCACGAATAATAATTGATGGAAAAGAATTGGTTTACCGCAATCGGTGCCGAATGGTTGGGTGATGATCAATTATATGTTACAATAGTTTCATCAAAATCGCCAATATCAGCGGTTTTGGTAACATTAATGAATGTATCGTACTCGTCCATGTTATAAAATTTGATGATGAATGAACATTGTATGTTCGTTCTTATGATTCCAATTCATCAAAAGCATTCTATTATCTCGCCGATTTTTTTTAATAATGTTTCTCAGTATTCTATCTTAAAAGATTTTGATAATAAATAAATGCTTTAGATTAGTCATTTTAACTAGAGACAGCGATCGATGAAAATTTTCTTAATCGATCATATGATCGATCATTTATAAAATGTTCGAAAGTTTGATCGATTGAACTACAATCGATTAAAAATTAAAGATCAATCTAATTATTTGCACAATTATATGACCGATCATATGGGCTGCCGTCAATAGAAATAAGGCAGATTGACATTCTAAAAAAAATTAATACCTTAACTTTCACAGCGCATATCTCTATGGATTTTGAGGCTATCTTTATGATTTAATATTCAAAAGAAAGCTTAGATCGTAGGCTTTCTTTTGAATATTAAATCATCAAGATAGCTTCAATATTCATCAAGATATGCGCTGTGAAAGTTAAGATATTAATTTTTTTTAAAATGTCAATCTGCCTTATTTCTATTGACGGCAGCCCATATGATCGATCATTATCGTTATAATAAACATTTTTTTTTTGTTATAATCGTATCTCTGATAAGATATATTTATTCTTTATCAAAGACCATTATCATATAGAAACGATAGTCCTCGCTATTTCATGCACAAATCGTAAATTATCGAAGTAACTTTCTGTAATTGCATAGATTTGAAATATAACTATTATGACCATTAGAAAACGGTAAGAGAAGCAAGAGGTTATCTTATAGTTCTGAATGCGTAATCAACAACGTAAGGAAGGAGAGGTTATTAATTGCCAAGGCAAGGGCATTTAAGGCCTTTGATTAGTAGAGAAGGTTATCTTTCTTTTCATCTCATCACTTCCAACTGTCTCTCAGTAACTTGCAAACAAAAAGGTAGTATATTGACGCTTGTTTATTGGTTAACGCTGATAGGTCTGCGGCTGCTGCAAACAGTGCAAAGATCCTTGCTTGGTTATTAGGCTCTGTGACTCCATAAGCATTGTAAGGATCTCTTGTTTTGGTGATTAAACTCCGAGGTTACTGTTCACTTCGTTACGTTCGATCGCTGAACGAACGATCGTACCCAAAAAATTTTTTTATATGATCGGTCACGATCAAACAGATTAAATGATCGATCATTTCGTAATCAATCGTCATCTCTAATTTTAACTCTCTTTCAAAATTAATCAGTAATTAATTCGATACATCCCATATAATCCTGATAATAGATAATTCTAAATAATTGTTCCCTTATATCCTTTTAATAAACATCAGATTATACCATCGTTCTTTGATGATGAACGATAGTCCTGTCTATAGCACTTGGGTTTGTGCGGCTTAGCACTGCATAATGCAGGCTATGGACCTGTTGATATTGATACTCACAGATATCTATGAGACTAATTTGGGAGAGAGGGTAACCACTTGCATTTCCCACAGATTTATCTTCATTCTCATTGCCACCCTTTATCAAGTTAGCGATTACTGTTTGTGGAAAGATATTCAAATCATACTCACCTCCTTTGATTATCATGACCGGACTTGTTCCGGTTGATGGTTCCACGATGCGCATCAACATGCTTAGCATCTTTTGACTTTACGTCAACTCTAATTGCATTTAATATAATGAGGGGTTTCAGAATTTAAAAAAATAAGCGTATTTCGGAAAAACCATCTCTACTTCCACGAAGAAGTAATTTAAACTCGTAAGGATTATTTGCAGCTGAAGCAATTTCAGTTGCATGTGCTTTATTAATGACTGTTGAAAATGGTTCAGTTATTCGTGATGGCAATGTTTGTGTTAATATAGTGTGAGGTGTAAGAATTTTCGATAGTATCGGTTGATTCTGAGAGGCTAACCACTTCTTTATATCTTTCCAAAAGATTTTTATCAAGAATTTGCTTATAAGGATATACTTGCTGAATAGAAACAAAATTTAAATTAATCGGTTTAATATAATTTTTATCTTTGTTAACTCGCTACGAAAGTATAAAGATCGATATCAAAATAGCAGAATGCGTTTTAAATATCTTGATATCCGGAGATTTTTCGACGTTAATAATTACATTAAAATCTTTCGTGTTTCAAAATTTTGAAATCGGAAAATGAAATGGGTGTTTAAAGACTCCCATTTAACGAAATAAATAACTTTTTAATGAAAATTTATCAGAAAATGAAAGTTAATACATCGTTTATTTGAAAATGAAATGTCATCTATTTCCTAAAAAAAAAATCAATAGTGTTTTAACCCTTATCCCGATTTAGAGTAAAATTTTCGAAAAATTTTTAAAATAAATTCTAATGCGAATAGGAGTCTGTAAACGAAATAAAATACAGTTCCTAGTAAATCGTCGAGTGTACTAATAAGCACATAGATATCGATAAAATTTTTTTTACTTATAAAATCGGCTAGCCGATTTTAGAAAAAATCGACCGACCGGGTCAAAAAATCGGCTTAGCCGATTTTTTTTTAAATTCGACCAGGATCAACTATCTGAAATAAAAATAGTTTCGGAAAAAATCACGAACTTAATATTTCGGATTGTGTTACCAATAATACCCTTATACAGTGATGTCACTTGGTTATTTGGCCGGCCAATGGCCGCGGCCATTGGCCGAGGCCAAAAGGCCAAAAATATAAATTTCATTTTTGGCCGAAACGGCCAAATAAAACTAGTAATTTGATTGGTTAAATCTTCACTTAAGTAATTTTTCTATATAACTTACTAAACCTTTGTTTATTAAACCTTTGCTCAAATTACTTATTAAACCTTTGTTCAAATTATACTTTTATATAACTTTTTAAACCTTCGCTTAAATTATTTTTATATAGTTTATTAAACTTTCACTTAAATTATTTTTATGTAAGTTATTAAACCTTCACTTAAATTATTTTTTATATAATTTATTAACTTTCGCTAGATTTTTTTTTATATAGCTTAACAATTATTACTTAAGTTATCTTATATATTAATATGCTTTCAAAACGAATTTTCAAGCAAACTATTATAATTAAAAAAGAACTTGAAAAGAATCGTTAGATTTAATTATTCTTTCACGTATAGTTAAATATCGATCCGTTCTATAAGTTTTATTAATTCCAATAGTTCGTCAATTTCTTTATCGCAACTTTAGTAATAGCACATGAAAATAGATAACTATAGTGTTAATTAACTTTTTTTGGGAAGGTAATATACAATAAATACAATTCAAGAATATTGGTTCTTATAGTTAATAGTGTGGCTTTAAACAAAACCAGTACGTATATGTAATATATATTAACATTAGTATGCATATAATACAGTATTTTTATATACATTTCTTTTTTATTACTATACAGAGAAATTTGGCCACTTGGCCGTTTGGCCATTTGGCCATTGGCCAACGGCCATATCGGCCAAATAATTTTTATTGGCCTGGCCAATTGACATTCAACTTTGGCCGCAAAATTTTGGCCATTTTGGCCAAATAATTATATATTGGCCGATGGCCAATTAAATTTTCTTTGGCCGATTAAATTGCCATCACTGCCCTTATATGTACTATTATAAATCTAAGCTTTTAGAAATTCGTGCGTACGTACAGTACGTACGTATCTACATGCGTAAGTACTGTACATTTGAAATTTCTTTCTGGTTTGCAGCAATATTAATCAATAATGTTATTTAATTATATAAACTAGCATAACTGATATATTGTGAAATAAAAAAGCCATTTTTAGCACCAACATTTTACATCAATTGAGAACGAGCATATGGTACGCATCACATTAACGCCCTTTTTTTTGAATAATGCATTTTTTCCTGCATTTTAACAATTATATTGTTGTAGCAGTATTAAATATCTACCGTAGCAAAGGATGATTGTCAAGTAAAGGAAGCCAAAATCACGAGTTTATATTTACTAAAATAAGAGTTTTAGATCTTGATATTTATTCAAAAGTGAGGTTTGGATTTGTTCATCATATTGCATTAGCTATTTAATTTATTTCTGGCCTTTATTGTTAAATCCTTTGTTAATCGACATCGTATAATTCCCGTATTAATGTTTTTCAAAGATCCATTAAATACAACTATTAAAACCACTAAAGATCGTTGTTAGAAATTAACAAGTGTTATATTGTAATATTAAAGTTAAGTCAAATTTGCCAGTATGCCTGCTTACAGAATATATGAAAATATACTTTGTGATTTACATAAAAGTGTTTAAAACATGGGATGCGGTATTGGTAAATTTTTGAGCAATGCTGATCGTCCATTATCAGCTGGCCAATTAAAAATCAGGCTCAGCGTAATCTAAAGAAAATTAATGTAACATTCGCTAGAGAACTGAATAACTTGTGCATGACAAAGAAATTTTTCAATCCGGTTGTACAGTAGTAATACCAGTTATTGTTAATAAATTTCTCAATAAAGTTTAGGTTGATCTCAAACTATCAACCTACATCAATGGTAAAAGTAATTTATTATTCTTTTTTGCCATGCTATTTTTAAATAAATAATGAGTAACAGCGGCAATCAAAAATAGAGATTATCGAACGCCTGACAACAATTAAAAAGAATCCAATAAAATGAGAGTTGCGATAGTGAAAATCTGCCTAGTAACTTACGCAACCAAAAGAAAGCCTTCAAGATTATTAACCCACAATTAGAGCTCGTTTTTGGCCAAACAAAAACAAAATTAAATTTAGCCCTCTCCCACTTTAATAGAATATAAGTAGCTCTGTAATGCATTGCTGCATTGCTGAATTTAAATGCTTTCAATTTTAAAATTGAATATGCGTTAAATGGAATTCAGAATTAATCTTAAAGTTAGTTCGAATCAGGGTTTGTGATATAATTTAGCAAATTCATAATGTATGAATTTATTACGTTGATCTATTTATATAATAAAATTTAAAAAAATTTGTCTAATAAAAAACTTGCGATTATTTAAAAAAAGTTGCATTAAAAATTTAAATTGATTTTTACATGATTCAATATGTGAAATCATTGGTGACCGAATATTATAGTCAACACATTAGCTTATTACTGTCATTTACAAAACCCTCCTTAAATTCTAATGATCGGCTGTCTAATGAAACTCGTTTTGATATTATTTTATAATAATTTATTATACTTCGCTAAACAGAATACTATAATGATTTTATTATATATATTAAAATATATTCATAACTAATTTATTGTGCTCGAAAAATATTTTTGTTGTAATCGAAGCAAATTGCGTAAACCACCTGCTTTTTGCGACTTGTTTCGATCACAGCAAATCGCAGTAAAACACATGCTTTTTGTGATTTGCTTCGATCACAGCAATCACAAAATTCTGGTTCGAATTCTTTAATGGTTTAAATAAATTTAAAATTTTGTTCAGCTTAAATAAATTTAGAAACAGCTTAATTGATTTTAAATTTATCATGATGAAATATATAACGATTTATTTCTTATGTCCAGAACTGTGACTCGTTTTGGAGAGAGTTGGCTGTTTATAGTATTCCCTCAATATAGGTTATAGTGAAGATTATTTCCTCATTCTCACTATAACGAGAGTGAGTTGTGATCATTTGCTTGTTGCATTTCCTTTTTGCTTGTATTATTAACATAGAGCTAGACTTTATTTTTTACTTAACATATACTGTACATAGTATGCATGTTCTACAATTATTTCACTGTACCGTGATGAATTTATGTACATACGTATAAAGTGTTTAAATCTAATGATATTTAAAAAAAAAAAAAAAAAAAAAAAAAAAAAAAAAAATTTTCTTTGTTTTATTACAATAATATATTGTAATAATTAATTTTTAGCTTAGTCAAATAAAATGCAATTATCAATTATTTTTGAATATTTGTATATAATCAAATAAAATTTTTAACCAATTTTTTCTTTTTCATTAAAAATTATTTCATTTTATTATTTTTAAACATGTCATCTAATTTATATAAAAACCAATATTTAAAAGTAATTAAAATTGCTAAAGAAGCTGAATAAATGATGATATTAATTATGATGAAATGGATTTAGATTTGGAGGATGAAATGAATTTATATTTGAATAATCAAAATTTATTAAATACTGAAGTTGTTCATAATAATGTTCCTAAATCTAATGATTGGGTTCAAAATTGTCTATTTAATTATAATGAACCTGAATTTAGCAAAACAGTTAGAATAGATAAAAAAACTTTTGGACTCTAGTTGAAAAGATTCAGTATCATCCAGTATTTTATTCAGATTCAAATAATCTTCAAACGAGTGTTGAA
Source organism: Gigaspora rosea (assembly GCA_003550325.1). NCBI lineage: Eukaryota > Fungi > Glomeromycota > Glomeromycetes > Diversisporales > Gigasporaceae > Gigaspora > Gigaspora rosea. Next base: position 30,057 of record QKWP01001477.1, read on the forward strand.
TTGCAACTTGCAGTTCATTAAATCGATTGGGTACAAACTCTTCTCTTTGGTCAATTTCAACCCTGTTTGGAATTTGTAAAGCAACAGTATTAAATTTTTTAAATAGAGGTAATTATTGCTATTCGATCTTAAGATCTGAGTATATAGTTTGGCCATCTGATAATTATAGGCAAGAATTTAATACTGGATTTGAACAAATTCAAGGATTTCCAATGGTTATTGGAGCTATTGATGGATCACACATTCCATTATATGAAGCACCAAGTAAAGATAATAAAGATGTATATATGTCATGCAAACAAAAATATGGTATTCATTTACAAGGAGTTGTAGACCATCAAGATCTTTTTATTTCATATAAAATTGGATGGCCTGCATCAGTCCATGATGCAAAGTTTTTTCAAATTCAAAGATTTTTAAAAATTATAAAATTATTTTAAGGTAGAAGATTATTTAATAGCGGATTCAGCTTATCCTTTACCTTCATGGGTTATGCCATCATTTAAAGATCTACAAGGTTTACAAGCTCAACAACTAACACTTATAGCACATAGCAAAACAAGAGTTGTTATAGAACAAGCTTTTGGTCGCTTAAAAGCTCGATTTCCTTTTTAAAAGAGATGAGAGTGAAGGATACAAAAAAAACAAGTGATATTATTAATACAGCATTGATTTTGCATAATTTTATTAAGAAGCATAATGATATTTGGGGAAATAGTAATTTAAATGATGATGAAATAGAATTAGAACCAAATGAAGATAATGAATTAATTGAACAAATTGTAGAGATAATGAACAATATAGAATAGAAAGAGAATATGATTAAACAACAAATTTATTAGAATTATTTTTAACAATCTATATTATTTATTATTTTTTTTTAATAATCATTTTTCTAATATTACTTTCTAACACAACTTTTCTCTAACAATATCCTCCTAGTACATTTGAATTGCTTCCCCAATATCCTTTCACTCTAATGTCTCCACACAATTACTTCTTTAAAAATCACTTCTCTGCTATCCCTTTTCCAGTGCATCTGCTTTTTTAATAATCCTTTTTCTAACACAATATTCATTCCTAACTCCCAATGCAATCATTTCTCTAATTCAATTGTTTTTTAATCAATTAGCTTTCTGGTATTTACTTCTTTGACCAAATCATTTCACGTTTAATACATCAGAAAGAAAAATTTTATTAGCGGAAGTTTGTATAACTGATCAAGAGTATTTGTCATAGAAGATAGAGGCCTAAACATCCTTTTTTTTTTTATCAGAGGTTGCTCTTATTAGTTGAAATTTTTCATTGGCTGATTAGAAAAAATAATTGCTCAAGTACTTCACTCTTTTTACATTATCATTATCGTTATAATCTTCAAATTATTACCAATATTGACAAATTATATTATGTTAAAAAATCTTCACTGCAATAAAAAAGACATGTTTTTTTGTATACTGTTGGTTTGTAGTAAATTTTGAAAAAGAAGAAAAGAAATTGGAAGCGTCGTAGATTGCTTTATCTTTTTATTGATCTGTCGTTTTCATTTTTTTTTATTTCAATTTGTAAAACAATAATTGTTAAATGGTAATAATGAAAGAGGAGTTTGTTCACGCATCAATTGCAATCAATATTTTAATTAATTGTACCCATATTGAGAAAGATACGTGTGTGCATATTTCGATCATATTATCCTCCATCGATCTATCTCAATCACTAGCTAATCACATCAAGCGTGCTGCCTGAGAACACCCTTAGACAATTTAAATCATAAATAATTTAGGCAGCAAAAATTATTTTAGTGCGCCGGATATATTTTATAATGTCCAAAAAATTTTTGAATTCCAAAATATTTTCAAATGACGACAATTAAATATAATAAGGGAACTGTCATTTACATTACATAAATATAGCCTCAATTACAAATTCTAAAGTAATCAGCAATATAAATTAAGAAAATTCTTTGTTCACCCGGGCGAACAAAGAATTCCCTTGATTTTGTATCATTGATTACTTTAGAACTTGTAATTGTCAAATTACTGGCTCTGGGGGGACTATATTTACGTAATAAGTGACAGTCCCCTAATATTTAAATTAATTTTTATATTAAATAAATATTAGCGAGTTTTTACTGCAACTTTTATGCTTTAATATCAAAAATCTATTGCTATTGAACCTCAAAATCTACATGCATGATGTTCATGTTTTGTATTGGTATTGAAAGATTATCAGGCTAAGAGAATAAATGGAAAGTAAAATATTCAAGCACAAGCAATATTATGCTTTTAGAGCTTTGTGTCAGACATATGACCTTCAGAAGACAACACAAGGTGCTTAATAACTCAATAAAAGTATTTATTATATTGTTATTTATTTACGACATTTTAATAAAATTTATTATTTATTTACTAAAAATTTTTTTTTACCTCTACATTATACTTATATTTTAACTCTAGTTCTTTAACTCCATTTTCATTTATATTTTTCTAATTCTAAGCTTTTATTTTCTAGTTCGATACATTTTGATGTTCAAAATTTTCACGCTCGAATTGTTAATTCTCTTTTCTAAATCATATTGTTGTTGTTTTGTCTTTGCGGATAATATTTTACTTTCAATAATAGTGGTCATAGATTGAATATAAATTTAATCATCTTCACTTAACTTATTACTTTTCTTTCTTTTCAATGAACGATCTTTTTCTGGTTGATCGATATTTTTGGAAACCTATTATACAAATTAATATAAAATTGGCAAAAAAAAAAAACCAAGAACGTGAGATTGAAAAAATGTATAAGTACTTGCGTACAGATGTATGTATATGTACATAAATTACCTTTCCAGTGCTTTCAATTAGATAGTCTGGATGTACATTTTCACGGTTACCGAATATTTCGTTCGCTTTCATAAAAAATTCCTATTTCGATGCACCTTTGCCAGTTTTGTTAGCGCTTTCTTTCATATATTTATTAATTAACCATCTGATTTTTGATGCAACTTGTGATCCAGTTTTTCCCTTCCCGAGATAAAGAGCAGCTTTAACATAAAATTGGTTTTTTCTAAATTGATAATCTTTCACATGATCAGAAAGATACACAAGTAGTGATTTTGTAGTAGAATTAGGCCAAAGCTTCTTATCATTAATATCTTCGGTATCACTAACTAAATCAATAGCAAGAGACTTATTTTCAGACTTAGTCGAATTAGAAGAAGATGCAATAATAGGGGATAAAGGTTTAATCGTTGAAGACAAAGGTTTGATATTTGAAGATAAAGGTTCAATAATAGGGAATAGAGGTTCGATAGAGACAAAGGTTCTGTAATAGAAGCTGAAGGTTTGAAAATAGGAGTGACACAAGAATCGTGTTATTAGAAGCAGATGAATTACTTTCATACAAATTAACATCGGAAGTAATCTTATAAGGATGCTCTTATTTTTTTCTTGATATACTTTAAAAATTGGTTTGCTTTGGGCGAATTTCAAAGATTTAGGAATCATTTTTAAAAAAATTTTATATCTTAAAAAGACAAAATCAGGAATATTTATTAAAAAAAAATAAAAATAAAATACTGCAGACAAATTAATAATACTTTTTTTGTGTAAGTTTGAAAAGGGTTCAAGAATTCTCATCTTAGATTCAGCTCTGAAAATTTGATCATGCAAACGATTAAAGCGATTGAAATACATACACAGATAGTTATTCCAGTTTCGTATGTGTTAATCCAACCATAATGACAGATAGTTAAAGAGCGTGATAATGATGAATGAATTATCAGAGTAACCAGAACAAGTTCTTTAAGGCCGAATCCAGTAAGGAGATTAATTTATATGTATGTTTTTTTTTTTCATTGTTGATATAAATACCGATAAACTAAGTAATTATATTACATAAGAGAACTAAAGTTTTAATAATATGTAATAGTTTATTTGAATTTAAGTTTTGCATGTATAACGAACTTTATTTTTCTTTCAGAACCATCAGGTGATTTCTTCATTGTTATCAAATTAGGTGGATTACCTTACGTTTATTCTCTTCAATTCCCCAATATAGTTTTTGAAAGACTACACACTCAGATAAGAACATACTAAGAAGTAATACAATTGTAAATTTTCATTGATGGCAATTACAAAACTAAGCTGATTAGTCTGTTTTACATTATACAGTAGTCTAAAATAAAATTGAAAACGGATATTACAGTATTTACGATTTTATTATCTAGTTGAGAGATAATCAATTGGCTATTCACCCCAAATTTTTGGATCTAATATGCTAAAAGAAAAATGAGCAACGCCAAGGGACTTCAATATAAAACTTACACGATTGAAGTCCCACCTTGGTTACCATTGCTGCATTGTGTAAATGACGAATATTCCCAATTTTTTCCGAACTATTCTTATTAGAAATAGAAACATATGCCCATTACTTGCCTATCAGAGTATAGGGATTGTTAATTTGGATTGTGTTTCATCAATATTACAACATTATTACATTTACCAAAAAACATTGTGCGGCTTTTATCTGCAGTGTGAAAATGGTTAGAAAATTCGTTTCACAACATAAAATATTGAAACATGTAATTAAATTAACATGATTGGCTATCTAAAAAGGAAATAGTTGTAAATCAGTTACTATAAATTATGTACAAACTTCGAAATTTTTTTTTATACAGTATAATCAAAATGGATAGTTGCGCGAATGAATCATCAATTATCATATTGGGTTCTTTTGTAGGCTTCATATTGCTTAATTATATTTCTTCGAAATGTGTCGCTTCTTGTTCAGTAAGTATTTTTAATCCTAATATAATTTATTATTCTGAAATTTAATTTAGCTTTCTTTTTTTTACAATTTTGAATTATAGACTTTTTATAACAGTTTGAATCAAAAAAAAAAGGCGCTTTGGGATAATACATTTGTTAGCTACGTTCACGCATGTATTTGTTCAATTATTACTCCTATATGGTGATTTTTATTTATCAATTTTCTTTTTTTACCTTGTTTTCTTCTAAACTTATATTCGGTTTTTTCTTATTTTTTTTTTTTAGCTTTTATTACTACCCTAATGCGTGGGATGATATGATTCATGCAGATGCGCCATTGTGTAAATTTCAAATTGCTTTTTCTACAGGTAAAAAATACCTTTTAATTTAACGCATTAATTTAAAGTTTTATATAATTGCTTCATGTATTACAATTTATTTAACATTTTATAATTAAAGGATATTTTTTTGCTGACATGTTTGATTTTTGGAAGAAAAATATTTTTATGGATTCGCCCGGGATTTGGATTCATCATGTGGTGGTACGTAAATTAATGTAATGGTAAATTTTCTTTCCGTTCACGATTAAAATGATACAATTTAAATTTTTACATTTTTTTGTTTTAGGTCTGCATAACATTTTTAGCATCAGTTATAATATGTAAATACTCTCCATATTTGACAGCAACCTTACTGGTTGAAATCAGTAATATTTTCTTGCATCAACGCAAACTTTCTCTCATGTATCACAGATCAAAATCAACTACATTTTACAAAATTAATGCTTTATTACTTATCTTAACATTCATTTTTGTTAGATTTACTGCTCATGGTTATCTTTTGATAAGAGTATGGAATGAGCATCATATTTTCGGTCATGAATTTCATTGGGCAATTGCATTGTTTGGCATGGTTGCAATGAACGTAATTAATCTTCAACTATTTTCACAGCTATGGAATTCTGATTGGAGTAAGAGTGTGAATGTAATGGTAAAACAGAAGTTATGAAGATTAAGAAAGGGGAATGCGATCCTGGTTGATGGCAATAAAATTTTTTTACTTATAGAATTTTTAAACACATTTACTCTACTTTGTATCAATTTATAATAAAGCATTACTAATTTCGGAGAGAAGAGAACAAAATAACTGGAGAGAATTCAAGTCAGATTCTTTTGTATCATACTGAGATTTAACGTAGTCACTATAGAGAAGGGTGTGCATGCTAATGATTCCGAATCGTGCGCATTTATGCGCATTTTATCCCATATAATTTTATTTATTTTATTTATTTTATTTTTTTATCATGTGAATGCATGATTCAAAAAATGCGTAAAATGCGCATTTTATCCCAACTTTAGTCACTATGCAAATTCTAAATATTCTTTGAATCCATCTAAATTGTTAATATTTGGACTAACTAATTCTGAATACAGTACATTTAATAAATTACCGATTGATGCAGGGTTGACAATTTTGCTATTGAGAAAAAAAGCTAATTGGGTATGAATGAATCTCATTGGATAAATTCCCCATTGAGCTTTATTGAGTCCGTTGAGCACATTGCCAACTCTGGATTACGGTCAGAAGAGCTACCTTCAAAAGCTTATCTGACTTATCAGATTACAAATAAGTTTTAGGTATACTAGTTCAATAGGTGGCGCGAAGCGCCACCTAACTTATTCAGTATTTGCTATCCAGTCATTAAAGTATGCGTTACTATTGAGTTGGTTGTATTAGAATAATCATGGTTTCTAATATGATTTATTGTAAAGAATTTACTGATAGAGCATATATAATTGTTAAGGATTAGTATTTTAGTTATTATAATTTCTACCGTCATAAAAAATTCTGTTACAAAACTTACTTGCCATTCCAGTGACTACGGTTTGTTGTTACGTGTGGGATGGTTGCTTTGGAATTAACATAATTTCTACTATGAGTTACAATAAAGAATTCAATTATAGAATTTATTATTAATACAGTAAATATAATATTGGAATTATTATGATTTCTATTATTCGTTACTGTTAATAATTCTGTTATGGAACTTACTAATTATTCCTTTACTATGGCGTACAGCTAAGATTGAGTTAGCTGCATTGAAATTTTCATAATTTCTACATAAGTTACTATAAAAAAAATTGTTACAAAACTTGCTATTTTGGTGACCACAGTAAGTAATTACCTGCTATTCTGGTTACTTGCTATTTCAGTAACTATAGTTTGTTGCTAAAAGCGAATTGGTTGCATTGGAATTAACGTAATTTTACTATAAGTTACAGTAAAGAATTTAGATATATAATTATTGCTAATGCAGTACGCATGACATTGGAATTAGGCAATGCAAAGTCAATTTTTGTTTTGCATAACTCACTGACCCAATGTTTCAAAAAAAAAATTTTTTTAAATTTCAATTGTGAAATCTATTTAATCTTTTCTTCGATGTCGTTATGGTGACCTTAATTTTCTTGAATTATCCAATAGAACTGAACTCTATTACTACCATATGTGGTTAAAATTGAGATAATTCATGATAGATTTTTCATGATTTTCTGGGATGAGTTAGTATTGGAATTATTATTCCTACTATAAAAAAATCACATTACAAAACCTACTTGCCAACCCAATTTTTTTTTAAAAAAATTTCAATTGTGCCAATTATTCCGTTTTTGCTATTTAATTGTTTTTCCAGTGTCACTGATAGCAGCTTTAATTTTTTCAAATTACCTAATAGATCTGAAAACAAAAATCTAAAATTTTCTGATTCTATGTTATGCAAAATGGAAAATTAACTTTGTATGGCTTTAGATTTGAACATGAGCATATTAATTTACAATAGATTAAAAAAAAAATAATAATAATAAAATCCAATCCTCTGACTGAAATTTTGGAACTCCTTGTTATGCAAAATGAAAAATAACTTTGCAGGCCTTATCATAATTATTATTATAAGTTACCATTAAAAGTTCTGTACAGAACTTACCCACTACTATATTACTACAACATGTAGTTAAAATTGAGAAGTTCACAGCAGAATGTTTTTGATTTTCTGGCATAACTTGCCATAAAAACATTCTGTTTAAGAACTTGCTAGCACAGTAGATATAAAAGTTAAAGATAAGTTAGTATCGGAATTATAATTCTACTGTAAAAAATTGTATTACAAAACTTACTTGCTGACCTAAGTTTACAAAAAAAAATCTTTTTTTAAAAATTTTAATTGTGCCAATTATTCTGTTTTTGCTATTTAATTTTTCTCCAGTGTTACCAATAGTAGCCTTAATTTTCTCAAATTACCCGATAGATCTGAAAAAAGATCCAATTCCATGTTTGCAACTGAAAAATTAACTTTGCGTGGCTTTAGATATGAATATAAGCATATTAATTTACAATAGATTAAAAAAAAAAAATAATAATAATAATAAATCTGACCCACCAATTGAAATTATAGAACTCCATTTTATACAAAACAAAAATTTAGTTAATTCTTCAGTTTGCATAACATGAAATCAGAAAATTTTGTTTTTTTTTTATTGAACCTATTGGGTAACTCTAGAAAATTAAGGTTATCAAGAAAAACAATTAAATAGCAAATTGTAATAATTGGCACAATAGGAATTTAAAAAAAAATATTTTTTTGGAAAAACTGGGTCAGCAGGTTATGCTAAATGAAAATTTAACTTTGCATGTCCTTACTACAATGTGTGGTTAAAATTGAGATAGTTCACAATAAAATTTTCCAATTTTCTAAAGGTTAAAGATGAGTTAGTATCAGAATTATAATTCCTATTATAAAAATTATACTACAAAAACTTACCTGCTGACCCAATTTTACAAAAAAAAGTTATTTTTTAAATTTCAATTGTGCCAATTATTTTGTTTTTGCTATTTAATTTTTTCTTCAGTATTATTGATGGCAGCCATAATTTTCTCGAATTACTTGATAGATCTAAAAAAAAATCCAAAATTTTTTGATTCTAAACCAAAAAATTAACCTTGCATTGCTTTAGATGTAAATATGAGCATATTAATTTGCAATAGATTAAAAAAAAAAGAAATAAAAAAACTATGTTCTGATTTTATCAAGAATTACTATTAAGAATTTTCATATAAAACTTGCTCATTATTGTAATAATTACAATATGTGGTTAAGGGAGTTAGTTCGCATTGAAATCATTATAGCTTTAACAGGAGTTACTGGTATAAAACCTTACCATCCTGTCAATATACAGTGTGACTCACTACACATTATCCATATTTTAGTTAATTTAATTTCAGAGATGCATAACGAACGGAAGCGATTTTTTAAATCTGAAAGATGCAAAGTGTACGCGAAAATCGATTTTTCAAAAAAAATAATAGAAAATAGCAACTGGTTATTAATTCATAGTAATAAACAAATTACAACATAATTTACAGATTCGTCTTAGCTGATCACCATATTTAAATTTTCTCACAGCTTGATTTTAGTTAAATCGATCAAAGTTTTTCTCATACTCTGGTCATGTTTTCTGAAGATGACCAACTAAAAACGTTTAAATGGGACAAATGTCGTAATTATTACAAATTTAATGAATTGACATAGACTTCTCACAGTCTGGTTACGTTTTCTGATCAAAAACGTTTTAATGGGAACAAATATTGTAACTATTAAAAATTTCATGAATCTGGCATAGACAGATTGAAAGTTTTTCTCACAATCTGGTCATGTTTTCTGAAGATGACCAACCAAAAACATTTAAATAAACAAACTCTGAATTAGAAGGTTTAGACTGAAGTCACGTTTTCTGAAGATGATCAATCAAAAACGGTTAAATGGGAGCAAATGTCGTAATTATTAAATCGGCATAGACTGATCAAAGTTTTTCTCACACTCTGGCCACGTTTTCTGAAGATGACCAATCAAAAATGTTTAAATGGACAAACTCTGAATTAGAAGGTTTAGATACAAGAAAGAACGTTGTTTCACATAAAGTAATGCAACTTTCCCTGATTTGTAATCCCCAAAGATTTTATTTCAATATATATCATACATCAATATTTATGGTTTGCCACTAATATACAAATCAAAATATTAGGGGTTTCATAATTAGCAAATAAGTGAAAATAAGTAGAATTTTTAAACTATGTTGAATTATATCCTCTATTTATAAAAAGGCTCTCACCACTTATTACATTCATTTCTTTGGTATATCAATCAAGATTAAATATTTCACAGTGATTGAAAGTTGAAGGGTATAAGAAATTGGTGCAACTTTGCTATAACTTCATATGGTCATGGAATGCCGAAAGTTTTTGACAATAAAGAAAATAATATAGTTACAAAGATAAAAAAAAACGTCATATGATCTATTTAATTGACTTTAATTATTTTACTATCATTAGAACTAGGGTTGCAACCAAACCTACTAGTTTGGGATTTAGTAAAACCCAAACAGTATTTACTAGGTTTTGCAAAAATGCTTCTAATCTGCCATAATGTCAAACATTTATGACATGTAATTTGTATTACAGCTAGAGGTCCCAAATTTTTACATATAAAAACTAGTTTGGGTCTAATAAGTGTCATTGTGATTGGTTAGATTTTGGTGATTATCTTGTAATTTTATTGGCCGATCACACAATCAAATTGTGAGATGATAGTAGAATAACAACAGTACGTAGTATTAATATTGGTCTTTAAAGTTTACTTAAATATTAAGACATATCATTATGTACATAAGAAATACCCTTAATATCTTATTATCTTCTATAAAGAACAAATATCAATTTTATTATTGTGAGATCATAAATTTTTATCTATTCTATCAATAAACACATCCTTTTCACCTTTCCATACGTTTTCATTTGATGTCACAGATGATGCTGAAATTTGAGGATCCCGATTTAAAAATATAAACCCTACAAAATCAACCTATACTCTTTTGCTAATGTTGCTAACCCAACTCCTAATTTATCCTTAAATCACACATAATATATACAAATTCAATTTAAACATCATTCGTGACATTAAATACCAATAACTACTAATTGTCAAAGCTATCTATCGTGACAATGTTATTAAAACTTCATATGATTATTCAATGATAGATCTAAGAAGAGAAGTACATTAGCATTAGCATTAGTAAAGATCAAAAATAAATAAATAAATAATAAATAAAATAAAATAAAAGTCAGTTTAAAAGTAAAATAGTAAAAACATAAAAAGAATAAACATATCATTTACTTACTGTTTATAAGTTACAAATGTCTTGGCGAAGCTAAAAAAAAAGTCTAAATCGCATAGTTTAAATAGATTTCAAGCTAAATAGAAAGTTTTGAAATACTCAAAAAGTAGCTCTCATCTTCCGAATTATCTATCTCGCCGATTATCAAATTACTTTAATGTCTTATAGAGAAGAAGGTATAGTTTCTAAATTTTTATACAACAACTTGTGATTCTCGTGGCGGAAAATCGGTACTTTAATAATACTTTAGTATAACGAAATAATCTACAAAAATCAGCCAATCACAATAGAAGTTCGCTATGCTGGCTTAGCTACATTTAATTATCTTGGATTCGATCTTTAGATTATCAATGTTGAACTTGGATATACCCAATTAAAAGTCAAATTTATCGAATAATTTAAATATTATATTATCAAATGCATTATTATTTAATGAATTAATAGTTTTTGTGTTTGACACTGTATTTGTGTTTTGACCATGGGCCCAAACTAGGTAGAAATACCGAATCCCAAACCCAAACTAGGTAGAAACGCCGTAACTAAAAAAAAGGGTTTGGGTCGCAACCCTAATTAGGACCCTCTCAACTTTTGTCAAATATTCAAAAAAGGCCTGTTTAAGAAAAAGAAAATAGATAAATAACTTAATAAATTAAATCTGTTATTCCATAATTATAAAAAAGTTAAATTCCGGTTATGATTCTTAGTGGTGGTGATATACCCTTAAGTGGTGCGAACTATCACTTAACTGTTAAGTATTTTAGAAGTGAAATTCTTGGAATAAATTCATCTAACTTAAATATATTTAACTAGGAAATATGTCTTCCGTCTGATACATAATTTTCATACTTTAGTTAGTATTTAAAATCAATTATAAACGATCGTAATTATTTTAATTTTAAATAAATTCTTAGTTTTAAGATGAGATAAATTTTATTTTATAAATAAAAATTAATAAATCGACATATTTACAAAGCTTTTAAAATTTATCATAATTATAACTTGTAAAACTATAAATCAGAGTTATTAACATTATAAATGTTTTCACGCAAAAGCTAAAATACTATCAAAAATCAAAAGAAGCTAGGGTTGTTTTTTTGCAAAGAGCTTTTGCTATTTCTTTTGCTAATTCTTTTTCTTTATTAATATTAAGTTTGTTGTATTTAAGATCTAAAGAAATCAAACTAGTGTTTTTGAATAAAACTTTTGCAAGCGCTCCTACACCTTCAGATCCAAGTTGATTATTCATAAGATTTAAGTGAGTTAGGGTATTATTTTTGCAAAGTGCACTTGCTAATAATTTTCCTCCTTCAGAACCAAGCTTATTCCATTTAAGGTTCAAAGAAGTTAATGTTGTATTTTCGCAAAGAGAATTTGCTAGTACTTTTCCTCCTTCAGTACCAAGTTCATTGTCTTCAAGATTCAATGATGTCAAAGTAGCGTTTTTACGAATAGTCTTTGCTAACTCTTTTATTCCTTCAAAACCAAGTTTATTGGATGCAAGATTTAAATAAGTCAATGAAGTATTTATACAAAGAGACAATAATTTTCCTCCCTTGGGGCCAAGTTGATTACGCGCGATATCCAAAGAAGTGATTACAGTGTTTTTGCGGAGAGCTTCTGCTAAGTTTTCTCCACCAATAGGACCAATTTTATTTAGTGCAAGATTTAAAGAAGTCAAAGATTTGTTCACGTGGAGAACCTTTGCAAATGCTTTTCCTCCTTCAGAACCAAGTTGATTATTATAAAGGTTTAAAGTAGCAAGAGTAGTATTTTCATCAAAAGCCTTTGCTAATTCTTTTCCTCCTTTAGTACCAAGCTCGTTCCAACTGAGACTTAAAAAAGTCAAGGTTTTGTTTTTACAAAGAGCCTTGGCAAATGCCTTTCCATTTTCAGGACCAAGGTGATTAAATCCAATTTTTAAAGATTTCAAAGAAGTGTTTACGTGAAGAAGTTCTGCAAACGCTTTTCCTCCTTCAGGACCAAGATTATTATCTGAAATGTCTAAAAAAGTTAATGAAGTATTGTTGCGAAGGGCCTTTGCTAACGCTTTTCCTCCCTTGGAACCAAAGTTATTCCCACTAAGATTCAAAAAAGTCAGAGTAGTATTTATACAAAGAGCCTCTGCTAAATTAATTCCCGCTTTAGAATCAATATAATTATAATAAAGGTTTAAAGAAGTCAATATAGTATTTTTGTAAAGAACCTTTATTAGTTCATTTGCTTCTTCAGAAAATAAATTTCGCTTAGAAAGATTCCAGTCTGAAGCATTTTTCCGATCTTTAGCGTTACGTTTATGGTTCTTGAGAATTTTTTCATAAAATTCAAATGCTTCAATATATCTAGCTTTATTAAAGCATTCACGTGCCTCTCTTCTCATATTCTCGAGTGTATTAACATCTTGGACTGAGGTAGAATTAATTGTATCAGGTGAAATAAGTTTATTTAACGTTTCTAGGATCGATTCTGTATCCGGGCGAATATCCGGATCATTATCCCAACATTGCTCATAAAGCTCAACATATTGAGGTAATGCACCTTCTACAGGCTTTTCCCTATGTCCTTGGACTATATAGGCACAGAGAACAACACCTAATTCAAATGATTTAAATGGTGGTTTACCACTTGAAATTTCCCAGAGGATTATTCCGAAACTATAGATGTCAGATTTTCTCATTGCGTTTAAATTTCGGGTTAACAAAACATTGAGGGTCAATATATGCCGCCATTCCGTGCACTGCCGAAACAGAAGTCGATGAAATCTCATTTATTTGTTTTGCCAATCCAAAATCTGTAATTTTTATTTGCCCTTGGTGAATTAAAATATTTTTTGAATGCTATAAAAAATAATACCGTATTTAATTTAGTCTTTAATTTACTACCCAAAAAATTGTATGCAATTTGGTATACTAACAAGGTCTCTGTGAACAATATTGTTATTATGCAAGAACATAAGACCATGAACTATTTCCTTAGCAATCCGTAATTTACATTTCCATTGTAATGTTACAAAATTTGTTTTCAAGTAATCTCGTAAATTTCCATTGTCAGCATATTGTAAAATCATGTTATAACATCCATTGTGGTCTATTTGTAATGTTGTCTATTGTTAATAAATATTTTTGTTGGAATAAAAATTCAAAAATTTTACCTTTCGTAATTCCGTAGAATGCGATTATACTTGGATGATTAGACAATCTTTGTAATAGCTTGAGCTTTATTATGATATACAATAATTAAATTATTGTACAATCTAAGTTAAACATGGTTTTTATATAATAAATTATACCTCATGAATAAAATTTTTATTTGTATTTGCATTAGGTTTAAGACATTTTAGAGCGACTGTTAATTCGCAACCTTTCCATTCATGTTTATAAACCGTTCCAAAACCTCCGATGTCAATTACTTCACGGTTGGTAAATTTCTCATATTCATGATAATTAATATGTCCATCGGAAATACCCGAGAATGAATGATCAATAATGCAGTAATGTCGATCAAGACATCGAGATTAACCTAAAATAGCATGGGGGACATTCGAATCCGATGATTTCCGGGATCAACGTTACAAACCCTGTGTACAAGGCACATGTTGAATGAAATAAAAAATTTAGCAAATTTTGTAACTTCTGTATCGTACTTTAATAATATTCAGTGAATCCATTTGAATCCTCTTACTAGGCAAATATTAGATAATTTGTTATATAAAATTTCACTAGATATTATTAAAGTACTATACGGAAGCTACAAAAATTTTTTTATTTCGTTCCATGTGCGCCACCCAATGACCTTGCACAAAGAGTATTTTAAACTGTGTAATGATCTTCCAAATATTTTCAAATTTGGGGATGTCTAAGCCGTGTCTAGTCATATGTTTTTAACTTTTTAATTAAAGTTAAGGTAAGGGTTAGTCTGGGTTAGGCTTAGGACTTATAGTAAAATTGTCCTCCCGACATTTTTTATTAATACCCTCGGGATAGGTTTTGACACTCGTTTCTTGTATTTTTTTTATGTTTTCACTTTTTTTCGCTGACCCGTGACGATCAAAATAAACAATTTTATTGGTTATATGTCACGTGATTGGGCATGCTTTTAGATCAGTGTTGTTGCTGGAAGTTCACTGGAAGGTCACTGGAAGGCCACTGGAAGAAAATCAATAGTGTCACTGGAACTTAAAGTTCCAGTGACACTATTAATTTTCTTCCAGTGGCCTTCCAGTGGACTTCCAGTGACCTTCCAACAACAACACTGTTTTAGATGACCCCGTTTCTCACTTCAAATACAGAATAGTAGTTTAAAACCAGAATTTTCGGGTATAAGTAAACTAAAAAAAATACCTATCGCACAATACTTTACTAATAAAATAGTTTCATAGAGAATGTCTTTCCAAGAAACTCAAGCGCATCATGTTGCATCACGCTGCATCATGTCGGAAATGTTAGATCTATTAATGGTTAAAGTCACTGTATAGTAAGGAGTAATAAAACTATATTGTACTGTTCAATTCACGAAGCTTAATATTGTTTTTTTTTTGTTTTTTTTTTTTAAAAAAATATTAACTTGCTAATTTTTATTTTCAAATTTCAAAATTATACTATTTCTTGATACCGTATTACCGCGAAATAATGATCATGGGTGTTATTTTGAAAATCGCATCCCCTAAAAATAGCATACTGGGTTTCGAAATACTGTAACACCAATTACACTTAATCATCCAGTGATCCAAATAAAAATGAATTGGTACCATTCGACTCCTCTCACAGAGACGAATAGAATGGTACCAAATCATTTAATTTGGACCACTGAATCCGAATTTAGACAAATTTTTCTAAAAAAATTATGTAATATTTTTTGACCCTTTACTTATCAGGAAAAATGTTATATTTCCCCTCTTGTATAACATTATTTATGGATGCCCTCTAATAAATCTTCATAGAGCCACTATGTTCTACAACCAATAGTGAATTTTATTGCAGATTTCAAAGAGTCAGACCTTTGTATAAGATGGTAATGTTAAACTTAATTGATTATTAATTTAAATTTTGACTAAATTTGTTGTAATTG
Organism: Gigaspora rosea; assembly: GCA_003550325.1. Taxonomy (NCBI): domain Eukaryota; kingdom Fungi; phylum Glomeromycota; class Glomeromycetes; order Diversisporales; family Gigasporaceae; genus Gigaspora; species Gigaspora rosea. The sequence continues at coordinate 46,105 of QKWP01001477.1, forward strand.
CATAGGAATTCAGTTCAAAGCAAAGCAATTTATAACAAAATAACTCAATAGGTTTAATGATATTTATAGAATAGTTGAAAGTAAAAACCACTTTGATCTTGAACTTTTATTGGGTGAAATATCAAATGGCCCATTTGCTAAAGCTCAAAAGTACATGAAGGAAAATAAAATAAAATTATTAAAATGTGGCAAAGATGCATTAGATTATATAATGAGAAAGTAGATGAAATTACAATGAATAAGGGGCATCCATAAATAATGTTATGTACCCGTACATAGTAGCACTTGACCCCTCTCAACTATATAAAAAAAATTTTCAAAGTCCATATATTTATATATAAAATTTTACAAAAACTTGAATATCTTGTAGCACAGTAATCCAATTTGGATGATTTAGGTACCATTCGATTCGTCTCAGTGAGATGAATCCAACAATACCAAAACATGTCATTTGGATTACTGGATGGCAAGATATTCACAAAAAACTATTGGTTATATAGTAATTTTATAAGAAAAGATATAATCAATAGTATTTGGCCAATAACTTTTGATACAATATCTAAATGAAATAAAATTGGTACTATTCGACTCCTCTCACCGAGACGAATTGAATGGTACCAAAATCATTAAATTTGAACTACTGGATCAGTTTTTAGACAATGTTTTCTAAAAAAAATTACATTATATTCTTTTGACCCCCTCTACTTATTGAGAAAAACTTTATCTTTTGTCTGACCCTTTTGTGTAATGTTATTTATAGATGCCCCTAATTTGGAAAAACTTAATGTTTTTTACTACATGCACATGGTTAATACCTTTGTATTATTATTTAATTAATTTATTTATTTTAATCAAAGCTAAAAGTTAATACTATATTTATTAAACTTTAGAAACATTTCTGGATTTTTTGTCATTAATAAAAAAATAGCACTATTTTCCTATTTAAAAAAACTAGAGATTCTTGTAATTCTATTTAAAAATGTTTCTATACAAGAATTATCAGATTAATTCAGATATTCTATACATATTATTTATATTGATAATAATTTAGAAATCATAAAGTTAATTGAGAAGAAATATAAAAATATAAATAATAGCAAAGATAGTGAAAATGGTAAGAATGATGAGAATGAAAAAGATGATATTGGTATTAAGAATAAAAATGAAGATATTATTAATAGAGGTATATCTTTGTTTTTTATTCCAATATACAATATACCAAAATTATCAATCAATTCTCAAAATATATTGTAAATTGAATATAAAAATTATTATATATATATAAGTTATATAAATTTGAAATAAAAACTTTGTTTACAATTTTTTGCAATTTCAAGCTTATAAAAATACAAAGAATTTTTTCTAGTTAAAAAGAACCAAGGTAGTCAAAGAAGTATTTATACAAAGAGCTTTTGCTATTGCTTTGCCTTCTCTAATATCAAGTTTATTACTAGCTAGATTTAAAGTGGTTAGGGTAATTACATCTTCAAAAGTCAATTGATTATAACTAAAGTCTATAGTAGTCAGAGTTATATTTTCATAATTCCTTCATCTCCAATTTTATTCAAGCCAAGATCAAAAATATAAAGTTGTATTTTTATAAAATTGTTCTAATAAACCTTTGCTTCCATAGTGCTAAGTCCATATTTACTAAGTTTTAATAATATTAATCTGATGTTTTTACTAAGAACATCTGCTAAGACCATACAAACTTATACTATTGGTTTTAATATCACCAAGTAACCTTTTGTAACATGACAACCTGGATTTTAATTTTTTTTTAAAAAAATTTTTTAGAATTAATTTAGTATTCACCAGTGGTGAAATTCACTGGTAATTATCCATCTATGTATAATCATATGTAGCAAAACAAATAAAAATTAAATCTTTTTAATATTAGGGTAAGAGTAAGAACTGGAATGGGGCAGGGGGTATAGTTTATACCAAAATTTATGAGAATTTTTTTTTTTGTATAAAAAAAAGTAGTTACATATACAAAATTTTTAGTTAGAAGTGATTTTTTAAAAAATTCTTATTTTTGTTACACAAAATTTTTTGCATGTTACACCTGATCTTTAATTCTAATCGGATTGGTGAAATTCACTACTAGTGTGTATTAAACTTATCCTAAAAAAATTTTATTTAAGGGTAGAGTTAAATTGTATCGTTAATCATATGCAAAATGTGGCTACATTTTTGGTATGCCTGGTCATCATTGTTGTGTTCTCAGAATATTCTAGAACATTACTGCATAAAATTTTCAATATTACATTTTATATGAGGTACACCAGTAGTACACTTGTACATGCTAAGTATCTTTGTTAAACACATATATATATTTTTTATGACAATAGAATAAAGTAAAGGAAGTGACAAAAATCAGATAATTTTTTAGAAGAAAGAGGATAAAAAAAGAAAAATTATATATAAGTAACCTGACTATATAAATATTAAGAAAAGAGAAGGAGAATAGGCCTTTGATAAAAAATAATCAGATGATTAATGACATGATCTAATTGAAATATATTTATAATAGTATTTTTACTACTTTATTTTTTTTTATTTTTTTTTTTACGACTTTGGCAGTCTTGCTGAACTCTTATAGATTTATTATTACTAAAAATTCCTTTTTAATACATTTATAATCAACAGACTTCGATCTCATCTGGCTACAAAATAACTTTTGCACCCAGATGCGACCAGCCGCATCGGCTTACGTATAAGCCAAAAAAAATTCATTAGCTATAGTTACAAACCAACTATGCTTCATAACCTACTCCTTCAAAAACTTCTTCTCCGAGCTTCTCATAAAGAAGAATAAAAACAAAGAGAAGATTAAAATGGGGACAAAACTAAATACCCGATACAATTAACCAAAAACCAAAATTATACATCCAAGAAAAAATAAAACAAAAAGGAAAACCAAAGAAAAAGCAAAGAAAAAATAGACTATGAAGATATTAATAAAAATTATATAATACTGCGCAAGAAAATGCCTCGCCAAAGTATTATATGTACATAAAAGAAGACTAAAGGAACATTCTAGAATTTATTTTCTACAGATCAGCCTACTCCATTGCGCCACGTCTCATTACACGTCCGTTCCTGTTTATTCATTTGCATGCCTTCTTCCCGATTAGGATAGGAACAACAATGCCGATCTTTTGAAGGGGTATGCCGAAATTCCCACTTTTTATCCAAAATTCTAGAAAAAAGGACTTCGAGCGAGAATATGATAGTAGGAGTATAGTTAAATAAGTCTTTGTAACCAAAACCTTTAGAGAGTGTGTTGAAAAACTCATTTTTTTAGTTCACCGCCTAGCCAAAATATAGAAACCTTTGTCAATGAAGAAAAAAATGTTTGTATCTCCACCAGAATTTCTTGTACCAAGGGCATCCACTGCCAGTTATCTTGCACAACTGACACTTCTGGCTTGCTTGCTGAATATATAAAGGAGTCCCTGGAAAGTTAAGCAAAAGGTTGACCTTTATAAAAACCAGTATTATATTTTGCTTCATCTTTTACTAATAAAATTTTTGTTTTTCGTTTGCTTAAAATTTTGGACAAGTGATCGACGGGAAGAGTTCCTCTTTTACTACTTTATTACTATTAATATTATATATTATATATATACACATACTTAATTGTTTTACTTGTATGTAATAACATAACTTACTAATTAAAGAATTTTTAACTATTTGAATCACATTCTTATATTCTAAATCTAATTCATAATTACAGTATTCAATTCCTTTATAACTAAGCCAGTTTTTAATTTCTCTTTCTTGTTAATTGATGTTGTATAAGATGCATATTTAAACAATAGCTTTTGTTTATTTGGAAGTGATATCTTTAATGGGACCAATAAGTCTTTCTTTAGTATTCAATGATAAAAAGTATATTTATATTAGTTTTCAATCTTGACAATATGATCATAATTCTCTCTATAATATTGAAACTGCATTCTTATACTATTGTTAATACAAAAAGTATAAAAATAAATCCAAATAACAGTTTTCAAGATTGTTAAATATTTCAAAAGGGCATTTATTTGGTAATGTTATCATTTTTTAAATAAAAAGAACAAACTTTCAAATATATCAAATTTTCTTAAACTAGTATATAGTAGATAATGTATGTTCAAAGTATTTGGAGGCAATTAAAAATACCTATTTAATATTTTTATATATATATATTTTTTAGTATTTGTGTAAGATAACACAAGGCAGATTTAGACCTAGAATGAATAGGGTATAAAATAATTCTCTTAATATATTATAGGTTTTTCTATAATTACAAATAAAAATTTTTAATAAAGTTTTGTGAATTCTATTGCATCTTTTATAAATATTTTAATACTATAGAATCAAATTTTCAGTTTGGACTATTTTTTTATATAATTTAGAAATAATATAAATAAGTTTAAATCAATAGAATAATGTATTTGTTACACCATATTACATTCCATTTTTGTTACAGACCACATGTAATTGGTTGATTTATGTAAATCAAAACAAAATAAATTTAATTTTTTTTAACTTTGAATAAAAGTATATTAACAACCACGAAATCAAATTTGATAAACTTTTTTTTGTTTGAATTCTATAGATTCAAAGAATTCAAAAAAAAAAGTTTATCAAATTTAACATAGTGGTTGCCAAGTTATCTTTAACTCAAAGTTTTAAAAAACTCAAAAACGTCTATTAAAATAGAAGTAATAACAACAACCACCAAGTCAAATTTGATAAAATTTTTTTTGTTTGGATTCTATAGATTTATAGAATTTAAAAAAAGTTCATCAATTTAACTTGGTAGTTGTCAAAATATCTTTGCTCAAAGTTTCAAAAACTCAAAATATATAACTTTTGATCTACCAGTCCATTTGGATGATTTAACTATCAAAATGTTCGTCTCAATAAGACGATTCTAACAAGCCCAAAATCATTAAAATTCAATCACAGGATCCCAAGATCATTCATCACTAAGTAGATTTCTTTACTACTGAATAACTTTTGATCTACTGGCCTGTTTTGGATGATTTAACCACCAAAATGTTCGTCTCAGTGAGATTCTAACAAGCCCAAAATAGTTAAATTCCAATCATAGCATCCAGAGATCAATAAAGATTTATCGTTTTTTTTTTTTTTTTTTTTTTTTTTTTTTTTTTTTTTTTTTTTTTTTTTTTTTATTCTTTGACGAGTCTGCTAGATACTTGCGAGTGAACAGAAGAATGCTATGCTAAAATAAATTTACAAGATATTCGGTTCTTTCTCTTATAAGCCTAACACCACTCGGTTTCCTATAAAGGACCTAAGTGTACCCTGTCGCACTGTTTCCCTAACGAAACAGGTTTCGGTAGTGACCCATCAGTAGCCATACCAAAAGGGCTTTTTACTCCTCTCGATGAAGCCTAATATCCCTTCTTCTACCAAACTTCCTATTATTTTTAGTCTTTCTGAGACCTTTTCTTTCCACTTCTCTTTATGTTCCTTCTGGCCTTCCGACATTTTGCTTTCTTCATTCTTCTTTTTTTCCTCCTTCTGTCTAGCCTTTTTTCTCTGTTTTTCTTTTCGTACAATGCCACTTTCTTCCTCCCATTCATTTACTATTTGGCAACGGTCTTTACAAATAATTTCAAAAAGACTGTTCCATGTTATGTTTAAAACATCTTCAATGATGCGATTCGTTATTCTGTTAGAGCGAAGCTGCTTCTGAATTCTTAACTAAGCTTTGTGACAGAACAAAACCTTAATCAAACCTTTCCGTATGCTAATTATCTCCTCTTGATTTTCTCCAAAAATTAGATTCATTAGCTTCTGTTTGGGCAGTCGTTTTCAAACATCTTTTGACAGGTTGTTCCAAGCAAATTCTGCTGCCACCGATTGGATACTCCACCACGAAACTTCGTAGCCTTCACATTCCGCCAAATGGTCATGTACTTCCTTGGTTTTTGTATTGCAGCTCAGACAATTTGAAGATTCGTATAAGTCGGGTCTTCTCCTATTTAATAGGTCAAGAAGAGGTAGATTTTCTGAAAGGCACTTGATAATAAAACAAGCTTTTTTACTTCTTCTGGTTGTTGAACCTCGTATACTGGTTACTTCCTTGAGCTTCTTCGAAAACATCAACCAGCTTTTGTTATTGTAACTATTGTTTTGTACTGTACTACACAGACTTTGTAAAAGACGCCACTCAGCACCTATATACATGTTGTCAAGTTTTTTGATAAAAGCTCTCTACTAGCCAATTTTTCCAAAATAAGACACATTGGAATCTTGAACTTCCCCCTAATTCTACTTGAATTGTTTCTGATGCTCCACAACCTTTCTTTGCTAGTTTGTCAGCCAAGTCGGTCCATTTGTTGTTGCTATGCGCTTTCACCTTATTGAGCTCAAGGGTAATGTTTTTAGTTTTTATTAAATCTACGATTTTTTCTGTCAGAAGAAAATTAGTCCGCTTTTGCGGCCTTCTTGCTAGTTCAAGAGAGAATCCTGATTCCATCGCACAGATTGCTGCCAGACTATCTGTGTAACTATAACTTCCGCTTCACTTGGAATTGTCAAGAGCATGGTCCATATTGCTATGAGTTCTGCCTTTGTTGATGATGGCTATTGAAACACTTTAATTGACATTGTATCCAAAATTACTTCATCTGTGTCGCTTATTTGAACCCATCCAGCTCCCATTGTGCAACAGGGATTAACATTACTCAAACTCTCTACTAAAGAACCATCTGTATAAAAAATGAAACATTCGCATTTCCTATCTAAATTTTTCCTAAAACTATTTACTCTGTTTCACTCTCTAGCTTCTCCTTCAAAATTAATTCTATTTCCAAACAATTGACTATGCTAATATTACTGAAAATTTGTTCTTTTGAACCTATACTACTTATTCTTTTCTTTTTCCTTGCACCAGAAACCATATCTAAATTTATTGGGAATTTATGTTTATCTCCTTCTCTATATGGCCTTGGAAGCACTTCTACGACATCTTCCTTCTTAATCCAGCTTGCACAAATACCTTTACTACTTTCTTCACCAATTTGACAGGCTTCGCATTTGACAATGCAGATATTTGGTGACTTTTGAGATGAACTATCACACCAATGTTCGACAAACACTTCTTTTTTTTCCTTCTGTGTTATTCTACCATATTCTTGTTTGCTTATATTACTATTATATACAACCCAGTCCTTTACCCGTCAGTCCTCTGAGATGAGGGTCTTTTTGATCTCCAGGGCTAGTGGGTTCGGTTCTGGCAGATTAAGACTTGCTGCAATTTCTCTTGTTTCTGTATCTGTAATTATCTCTCTTTTTAGCTCTGCGAACCAATAAACTTTCTTTCCTTGACTTGGAAAACCTAAGACTTTCTTTAATTGTTGCCAAGTAATCATATTTTTCCCTTCAAAGTTGGTTAATTGCCCAATATACGTCAGACTAAATTTGTTTATGTGCTTGTATGAATGATAAAAGCTTTTTGGTGATAGTAAGCTCTTTATCTTGACCAAAGACACTTCTGGAGTGATAGTGTCTTCAGTAAGTGTTATTTCGAGATTTCTCTCTTTTGCTTTAAGACAGATTGAGCAGTCCAAATTTCCTTTCTATACTTTTTCTAAAAATACTATGTCTGACTCTTTAGGGGATCTTTCGCTTAGCGCTGCTAAAAACCAACCTTGTGTTATGCGTTTCTTCGTGACGTTTGCCTCGATTCCTTTGCTATTTAACCTGTATATCAGGCCTGTTATTTGCTTTGTAAAAACTTCATCGCTAAGTTTCTTACAGTTGCCTAGATTTTTGTGAGTAACTAGGCAGTTACTTGTTGAACGTGCGAATTCTATTTTGTTTTTCACCATTCTTAAGAAAGGTTGCTGAATTTCGTCTAAGTTCTTCCTTGAAAGATTGGTAGTTTGTAAAATGTAACTCAATTTGGGAAGAATACACATGTTATTGATATATGAGAGTTGGCTAAGCGTCAATTTTTTATGGTATAATGTTTCACAAAATTGTTGTATAATCCATTCGCTTTTGCTTTTATAAGCTTCTCATTTTTTCTCTGATTCAACCAAACACCTAGAAATCGCACTAGGATATCTTTCCCTTCTGCTACGATTTTGTTTTGTGATAAAAAGATTGACTTTTCCTCTCTTGTATTGAGTGCTACTAACTTAGACTTCTTGGGATTGATCTTAATATTATTTATCTTGTAGAACTCCTCCACAATCTTTAAGGTCACTTCTAGCTGTTGTTTGTTACTGGCTACCCACATTGTATCATTAGCGTAAGCAATTGCAGCACATCGGGTTGAATAGTTCATAGGATATGCCTTATGTTTACCTAGACTCAGATTGTAGCCCAGATTGGTTTCATTTTGTACATAACACAAAAGCGGATCATAAAAAATCTTCCAGACCAGGGGTGATACTACTTCGCCCTGGTCTATTCCATCTATAGCTTTAAAGCCATTACTAAGTCCGAGGGCCGTAATAATTTTAAGCTGACGTTTGCCAAAAAGGTCTAAAATGAAATTAATTGCAGTAGATGAAAGTTTTAATCATAAAAGAGCTTTTTCTAGCATCTCTAATGACACCGAATCGAAAGCTTTTTGCATGTCTTGCAGGAGTATCCAAAGCTCTTTTCCTTTTTCCAATGCTTTTCCTATAACTGAATTTAGAATATGTATAGGAGCTTCCGTTGAGCAACCCGGAAGTCCAGCAAAATTGAATCCCCTTAGTACTGCATTTTCTTTGAAAATTCTTGAGAGACACATTGTGAAGATTTTTGTAACACATTTTCTAAACGTTTCTAAAGTGCAATGGGCCTTATATTATTGAGATTGTACCCCCAATCTTTATTTTTGGGAATTGCATACAGTTGAGCCACTTTCACTTATTTGGGATCAAACTGGTTTGTATACATGCTAGTGCAAAGTTCCTAAAAATAGCATGTGTTTTGCCATCCGCTTTCTTTATCAGAATATAACTTATTCCCAAAATACCTGGCACCGATTTTAAACTTAAGCTGCTTAGCATTTGGTCCCATTCTTCTTCAGATATTTCTTGTAGAAGGTCCTCATACCAATTCTCTTGTATGAAACTTAAAGGTTTATACGTTTCTTTCCATGCTTGGGACATGCGGTTTGGATTTGCATTCCTTTTTTTGTACTGAGTTTGAAAGTGTTTTCAGTATGCTGCATAACGTCTTCAGGTTCTGTAATGAGTTCTCGACTATGATCTTGATTTTCTATAATTATTTTATTAAGTACGATTTTATTGTATAGCTTATTTAACAGACTATTCAGCATTTGCCCCTGGTTGTTAGCTATCATTTCGCACCGTTTTTCGATCTTTTTTTGAATTTCCTTGTTTCTACTACTTGTATTTTCTAATAAGCATTTTTTCTCCAAGATTTTTTTCCATCCTCTTAAGTCTTGCTCTCCTTCGTCTAGATTTTGGGCTTGTAGCATATCTATTTTTATATCTAGGGTTTTATTTATGTTCGCAATGGTATTGTTTGCTGAAACTATTATGCTCATATTTGATTGAGAAATTTTATTGTCACGAATAATTCTAATAACCTTGCCCAAATCCAGTATGCTTTTTTCCAGATCCGTTTTTGTTCTGGCTTTTTTTCTACTACAACCTGTGTTTAGTACTTCTTTCCTTGGTAAGGTTTGGTTGGCTGCTTTTATTATTGCGTTATGAATGATATCCCACGTTTGATCAAGTTCTTTCTTTCCTATAACAGTTCCTGGTTGTACTATATTTATTCTCTTTATGGCCTGGTTATCTTTTAAGGAACTTTGAAGAACTGTCGCATAGTTTTCCCAATCTTCTGTGCTTGCCTTGTCGTAAAGGTAAATTGTTCTTTTTTGTCCACGTTGCTTTATTGTGGAAAAGTTCTTTTTCTCAGTCAAGTGCCCAAGGTGAATTTTTACTACTACTGCATTATGGTCACTATCTGTCCATGTACTCATCTCCTCTATTTTAGCTTCCACAAGTTCTAGGCCAAGCTCCTTTGATGTCCAAATTTGATCTATCCTTGAGCTTTGATCCTGTCTTGACCATGTAAATTCCTTGCTATCTGAATTGATTACTTGATACGAATCTACAAACTCTTGCTTATACAACCATTTGTACAAAGAGAATTTTTTGTGCTGCGAACTTGAGTATTTCCTGTCTAAAGTTTGATCAGGAACATAATTAAAGTCCCCCATAATAATATATTGGTTTCTTTGGGAACTTGGGCTACTTTTTTGACGATTCTTTGTTGAACTGCCCTTGTAATTTCTTTATTGTTTGGTGGTATGTATACCATAATGATTATTAGCTTTAGTTGTTTAAAGAGAAATGTCGCTTCTAAATAGTATGGTAAATCCTTCTTAACTTGACCTAGGTGTCTCTCCCACTTTTTGTTAATCAGAAGTCCTACACCAGATCCTTTTTTCTTTTCTTTTTTTGTATTTGACCAAAAACCAACAAAATTATCCCTATTAAAGTCCAAAAAAACCCCTTCTTTACTACTAATATTTGTTTCCGCAATACCAATAATATTTAGATTCTCTTCTAATGCCCATTCTGATATTATAACACTTTTGAAACTATTACTTTTAAGCCCGTTAATGTTGTGGCACCCTACTTTGAGAAAATGATTATTTTGTGAAAGTGGGCTTATTGTATCATTGAGAGGTGAGGATGCCTCCTTTATGTGCAAGCCCGAAGGCTTGCTTATATTCATTGAAACGCCTTTGGCAAATATTAGGAGCGATAGGGAACATACGTTCCCTGTTTTTCTTCAATGTTACGAAGCCTTCTAAGAATTTCTTCGAGTACATTGTTATGGTTTGATGTCTTTTGGTCTGCCTCACCATGTGTTAGCGCCTTTCGAGTAATACTGCGAGATCTTGAAATGCTAGATTCTCTACTTGTATTTTTAACGAATTCCTTCTTTTTCCCTTGTGCTCTTTCCGGAGGTGAGTTGTTATGACTTGTCTTTTTATAAGGCTTGAAGTTCTCTTTCTCTAACCTTTCTATATATCTAGTATTTCCCTTTGCTCTTTCTCGATTTTGTGTAACCTCTGACAAAATCCTCTGGTTTGAAGTACTCTATTCAAGTCTAGTATTATAGTACCAAGTTACATTTTCTGTTGCTGTATTTAGGTCTTCACTATTTTTGAAATAAACAAATGCGACACTTCTTTGATTACTGTTGCTATTTTTCGGAATGAAAACCATTTTGGCTTTTATTCTTCCTAACTGTCGTAAAAGGGCTGCTTCCAAAGCTATATGGGAAAGCCCTCTTAGAATCGCTCTATGTTCTTTCCTTTTTTTCAAAAGTTCTGCATCGAATTTGTCTGGGGTTTGTCTGCATAATCTTCCTTCTTCATAATGTAGGGACTATAGACTTTGTAGGTTTTCCTTTTTTTCTTGTTTCTGCATTGTATATGAATGAAAACTGCTCTTGTTTTGTTGTAATCCTTCCATTCCGTAGAAATAACTCTTCTAAAATGATTAAAGCATCGTCTGATCTTTGCGAATCTTGAGTCTGCAGGAAGATCCCACAATATTAAGCTAGTTTGTAACTCTAATTTTGTGTTGTTGACACTTCTATCTATATCCATATTGCTTTTGTTTCCTATGTTCGTAGCTGTACCAGTTATCAAAGTTTCAGTTACTATTGCTTCTGTGCTTTCTTTTGCTTTATTTTTGAAGAACATTTCCTTTGCATTAAAAATACTAATCATTTCCTTGGTGTCCTCTGTTCCATAATCGAGACATCCATATTCTGCATAAAGTAGTGTTGCCTTCTCCTCTGCCTCTTTTGAATTGTCTTCTACTCAGTGTTGGAAATTTCAGACTCAAACACTGTTCTCATCAGAACAGTATATTAGATACAAGTGTTCTCAAACAGTTGGTTAGTGTTCTCATTAAAAAAAAAAAAAAAAAAAAAAAAAAAAAACACCAATATAAGTAGTTGTTATTGTTTTTATTATAGCAAATTGAAATCTATTTTATCAAAATTATTTATCAATTTTTGGTTTTGGCATAAAATTATATAGCTAATTATTATACTTATGAGAACAATATTATTATTTTACTGTCCACAAAAAATTTTTTAATAGTGAACAGTAAAAAGTTTATACTGTTCACAAATTTATAATAGTGTTCTCATGAGAACTCTGAGAACACTAATTTTTTATACTGCTTCTACTAGAATCTCTATCTCGCTTTTATTTAAATTCATTTCTGCAACTCTGATTCTGTTATCAGTTTTCTTTTTGTTGCTTGGACTATCAATATTTTTCAGACTTCTTTCTTATTTGCTGCATCGCGCTCTTTTTTTATAGTAGTTTCCATAGTTGGTAAATCTTTTCCTTTTGGTTTCTTTTCTATAAGTATTTGTTCTTCATATGTTAGTTGTTTCTTACGTGTTTTCTTTTGTTAAATCCAATTATAAAGCTCAATTGTGCGCTGGATAGTTGCTATAAAATTGGAATCATTTATACCAATATATTCAGCTATGCATTTGTCTATTTTAAGTGTTAAAGATTTTTGTTCATCGTGAAACTGATTTACTTCTTCCTGTGGTTTGGTGTACAAATTTTTAATAATTTCTAATTTCATTGTTTCCTTGTAAAGTACTATACTATTTCTAGATTTTCCAAGAATTGTAGCTGTTGATTGAATATCTATCTTTCTAGAATTATCTATCTAAAAAAAAACTCTACTTCTCACATGTATTCTTTGTTTATTTGTTTATCTTACTATTGTTTACTTATTTGGTTGTTGATATTACCAAAAATGGAACATGTCTTCTTTGTTTGTTTGTTTGTTGTGCTGAATGATCTGCCTTATAGGGTCAAACTGGTATGCCCACTTTTTGTGAAAAATTTTTTGTCGTTTGTAAAAATTTTTTATTTTTCTTTCTATTCTGCTAGTAGACAAGGCTGATACCTCTAGTAAACTTAGTATGCTTTTGTTTGCTCTTGCTTCTTTCTTAAGAGAAACAGATAAAATCGTAATAAGATGTGTGTTTTTTAAGTAAATTATTGATTTTTGTTTAGCTTCTTTTTTGGTACAGAGGATCAGTGGGAAGAGTGTCTTTTTGCATGGCTATGGATAAAGATTTATCAATCATTTAATCAAATTGATTTATATATATAAATCAATTTGATTAAATGATTGATAAATCTTTATTGATCTCTGGATGCTGTGATTGGAATTTAACTATTTTGGGCTTGTTAGAATCAGCTCACTGAGACGAACATTTTGGTGGTTAAATCATCCAAAACAGCCTAGTAGATCAAAAGTTATTCAGTAGTAAAGAAATTTACTTAGTAATGAATGATCTTGGGATCCTGTGATTGGATTTTAATGGTTTTAGGCTTGTTAGAATTGTCTTATCGAGATGAACATTTTGATAGTTAAATCATCCAAAATGGACCAGTAGATCAAAAGTTATTATCAATTTCATAAATTGGCCAGTTAAAAATAATTGGCTGGAGCGTAGCGACAGACCCTTAATTTCTATGCAAAGTGATACAAAAATTACTTTCCGGATATGCTTCAAATGTAAAAATCTTGACAAATTTTACTTTTTGATATACTTGCATATATATGATATAAATCTTATCAGAAATAGAATTTGGAAATTTTTTGTCTGTTCACACGTGTGTTTATATTTGTGCTTTAATGATACCAACATATGCATATTAATGCGTTTGTATAATATTATGAATATCATATAATGAGCTCCGGACATATAATGCTACGCATTAGCCTAGTTTAAAAATCATGTGAGTGGACAGATGGAAAGTGCAAAGTTTTTGCGTTTTTGATATTTTAATATGTGATGCATCAAGAAAGTAACTTTTGTATCATGATACGAAGAAACTAAAGGTCCTTTGCTTCGCCTCGGACAAAAATAGAAGTAATAATCAAATCTTCTAAACTTTGAGCGAAGAATTCTTGACAACCACCAAGTCAAATAAGATTCATAGTATTTGAAAAAAAGTTCATCAAATATGATTGTCAAAATATCTTTGCTCAAAGTTTTAAAAAAGTCAAAATGTCTATAAAAATAAAAGTAATAACCAATTAGGTATCTTGACAACTACCAAGTCAAATTCAGTAAAGTTTTTTTTATTTGAATTTTATATATTAATAGAATTCAAAAATAAGGTTGTTAAAATTGACTTGATAGTTGTCAAGATATCTTCACTTAAAGTTTTAAAAAAAACTTAAAATATCTATTAAAATAGAAGTAATACCCAAATTTTTTTAAACTTGGATAAAGGTATCTTGACAACTACCAAGTCAAATTTGATAAACTTTTTTTTGTTTAAGGGTAGAGGGTATGTAGATCATTTTATATAGTTTTTATATAGTATTTTGATAAAATTGACATATGCAACTAATAAAACTTTTTTAAATACAACTAATTTTATTAAAATTTTACAAAATATAAAAACAATTTATCTATTATAGTAAAATTTTGAACTATTATTATATTTTAAAAAAGGGTACTGCTATTTACACCATGGTTTTTGCTATTGCACCATGGATTTTGTGTAATATTAGATCATCAATTAACCTTTTCTATTTGCACCATGGTAATATATTGCTCCAATAAAAACTCTGCTTTTTTTGTAAATTAATACTATGTAAACAAGAGTTTTCACAATTTTTATATAACCTTGAACTTTTTAATGTTGCACCAATAAAAACTCACTTTTTTTAAATTAACAGTTACTTACGCTATTAATGTTATGTAATATTACACAGATCTTATTTTGGTAACCTAATTTAGTAGGCCTGCTAATCTAATTTTATAATGCGGGCCAACCCTATCCCTAATTTTATAATGCAGGCCAACGCTTACCCTAATTTTTTAAGGCCTTAACATAATGTAGGCCAGAGTTTTGCAGTTTTGTGTAACCTTGGGCTATTTTCATATTGCACCAATAAAAACTCGACTTTTTTTGTAGATTAACAGTTATTCGCGCCATTAATGCTATATTACACAAGTCTTATTTTGGTAATCTAATCTAGTAGGCCTGCTAATCTAATTTTATAATGCGGGCCAACTCTAATCCTAATTTATAATGCGGGCCAACCCTTACCCTAATTTTTAAGGCCTTAACATAATGCAGGCCAGAGTTTTGCAATTGTGTATAATCTTGGACTTTTTATGTTGCACTAATAAAAACACATTTTTTGTAGATTAACAACAACATGTGGGTGCAGAATAAGATTTTTGCGATTTTTGTATAACCTCAAACTGTTTTAATGCTGCACCAATAAAAACTCACATTTTTTTGTAGATTAACAACATATAGGGGTGCAAAATAAGATTTTTCAAATGTTTGTATAACTATACTATGGTACAAATAGAAAAGGTTGATTAATGATTTAGTATTATACAAAATCTATAGTACAAATAGCAAAAACCATAATGTAAATAGTAGTACCCTTTAAAAAAATATACTTGTATATATTATAAAGTTTTTCTGGGTTGGCCAAAAATTTTCTGAGTTGCACAAAATTGCTAATACTGTTTGGTCAAATTTATAAGTTAGTTTTATTACTAAATCCAATATTTAAAATTTCATATCTTACTGAGTTTTTAACAAATTTTAATGATTTTACTATTATTAGAATCATAAAAACCTGCTCTACAAACTTGGTCTAAAATATAATTAGTTTATTTATTATAATTTTTCATAAAATTAAATATAAAAAAAATTTATCATTAAGTTTATATATAATTTTAAAATAGTACTTTCTACTCTTAAATTATATAGTTTTATAGAATTTAAAAAAAAAAAATTGATCAAATTTGACTTAGTGGTTGTCAAGATATTTTTGCTCAAAGTTTTAAAAAAAACTTAAAATATCTAT
The DNA here is from genome assembly GCA_003550325.1 of Gigaspora rosea. Lineage (NCBI taxonomy): Eukaryota > Fungi > Glomeromycota > Glomeromycetes > Diversisporales > Gigasporaceae > Gigaspora > Gigaspora rosea. Next base: position 62,004 of record QKWP01001477.1, read on the forward strand.
TAAAATAGAAGTAATAACCAAATTTTTTAAACTTTGAGCAAAAGTATTTTGACAACCACCAAGTCAAATTTGATGAACTTTTTTTTGTTTAAATTCTATAAATTCATAGAATTTAAAAAAAAGTCATTGAATTTGACTTGGTAGTTGTCAAGATATCTTTGCTTAAAGTTTTAAAAAAAACTTAAAATATCTATCAAAATAGAAGTAATAACTAAATTTTTCTAAACTTTGAACAAAGGTATCTTGACAACTACCAAGTTAAATTTGATAAACTTTTTTTGTTTGAATTCTATTGATTCATAGAATTTTAAAAAAAAGTTCATCAAATTTGACTTGGTAGTTGTTAAGCTCAAGTTTTAAAAAAGCTCAAAACATCTATCAAAATAGAAATAATAACCAAATTTTTCTAAAATTTGAATGAAAGTATCTTGACAACCACTAAGTCAAATTCAATGAAGTTTTTTTTGGTTTAATTTTATAGATTCATAGAATTCAAAAAAAATGTTTATTAAAATTGACTTGGTAGCTATCAAGATATTTTTGCTCAAATTTTCAAAAAAACTCAAAATGTTTATCAAAATAGAAGTAATAACCAATTTTTCTAAACTTTGAGCAAAGGTATCTTGACAACCACCAAGTCAAATTTGATGAACTTTTTTTTGTTTGCATTTTATTAATTTTTAGAATTTAAAAAAAAGTTTATCAAATTTGATATAGTGGTTATCAGGATATTTTTGTTTAAAGTTTCAAAAAAATCTCAAAATATCTATTAAAATAGAATTAATATAACTAAATTTTTTAAACTTTGAGCAAAGGTATCTTAACAACTACTATGTCAAATTCAATAAACTTTGGTTTAAATTCTATGAATCAATAGAATTCAAACAAAAAATTTAACTTGGTAGTTATCAAGATACCTTTGCTCAAAGTTTAGAAAAATTTAGTTATCACTTCTATTTTGATAGATATTTTAAGTTTTTTTTGAAACTTTAAGCAAAAATATCTTGACAACTACCAAGTCAAATTCAGTGAACTTTTTTTTTTTTTTTTTTTTTTTTTTTT
>QKWP01001477.1:63088-91666 GCA_003550325.1 Gigaspora rosea
CCTGCATTTGTTACATTGACGAGGATACAACTAGCCACACGTACAACTTTTGGTCGTCTAATTTAAATAGTCTGCCTGAAGGTTACCCTGCAGGTTTCACACTAGCTGCCATACCTGCAACCCGACTAGAGGATTGCATATTTAAACCCTCTGATTCCTGCTTCTCCTGCCAACCCATCCTGTATCACCGGAACAGGCCCGTTACATAAGCAGTCAGTCAGCCAGGTCCAGATGCTTATCCATCATCCTTAGGACCCATTTTAATTCTGTATCCTCGGCAGAAAACTTGGTAGAGCAGTCCCTGTCCCACCCAGGTAATACCTACACTTCAGTAACTTACGCATTTATCGAGACGAACAACTTGCAGTCAGGGGATACCCAACCGCTACCATTACCTACTTTTGCCCTTATAAGGTTCGCTCCAACCCCGGTACCCACTATCACTTTCCTACTGGTCCTTCCCCGATTTCCCAGACTTCCAATCCAGTTGGCCCGGAAGGGTTGATCTACCTGGCATTAGGTGCCATTATGGTTTTTCTCCCCTTGGTCCCAAATTCCTCAACATGGGTCCTTTTCTTCCGGTGCGACTCCAGTGGCCAGGTTGGTAGACCTTGTCCCAAGGACAATGTTCAGTACTTTGGCTCCGGTCCAATATTCTGGTTTTGGTAGCACCGTCAAAGATCTTTGCTATCTCCTTACTCGGGTCTTGCCAAATGGGTTTCTGTTTCTCCAGTTTCTTGGATTTGTCTGTGTTATGAGACACAGCTTCACCCGAAAGCTCCCATTCGAGATGGTAACCAAGGACTACAGGTGATGTACCCAACCGATCGACAGGAAACAGTTACCAGAACACAGGTCTATTTTTTCAAAGCGTCGTCAGTGGGACTTGAACCCTAGACCTGCCACTTGGGGAGTAACAACTTACCAACTTTTCTAAGTCGCCACACCCTCAGTGAACTTTTTTTTAAATTCTATGAATTTATAGAATTCAAACAAAAAAGTTTAACAAATTTGACTTGGTAATTGTCAAGATACTTTTGCTCAAAGTTTAGAATAATTTGGTTATTTTTTTTTTTTTTAAGTGAGGTCTGTCCTCGTTTCCTTTATTATTATTAAAGTAGATATTATACAAATTCCATAATATGGTACATTAATTTTGGGAAGGGGGAGGTTAAAGCTAATTTACTTCTGACCTAGACTTAACTAAGGAAGATCGCAGATCTAACTAGGTTATATATGCTATGGTAGTAAGGGAGGTGTTGTGTGCTATGAAGTTGTGGGTCCAGATTCTATATTTAAATTCATTGAGTGTAAGAGTGTTATTACTAGAGGTGAATTGAGAGATAGGAATGAGATTGTTGGAGGTGGGTGGAATAGTGATCTTGGCTATCTTCGCTCTGCTGGTCTTCCAGATTTTGTGTAGATTCTTGATAATTTTGTGGTGAAGTTGGGGGGTGAGTGAGGCTTGGGTTTTTGGGTTTGTAGAGGGGAAGCAGGTTTTTGTCGTGATTAGACTGATGGGTAGGCATTTGTCATATGAGAGGTGTAAATGTATAAAGTTGTCGATAAAGGGTTGAGCATTAATGTTATTTAGGTTGTGTTTAGTGCAGATTTTGCATATGATTTGTTTGATTATCTCAGAAATAGGCTGGTCGTTGCTCGGGCATGTGATCCAATGGGTGCCGTCTTCCTATTCTTGTCTGTATCTTGGACACCTTGGGTCAGGGTATTTAGACGGGTCTCAGTGGTATAAGTTCAGGAGGTTTGGTAGTTCGTTAGATAGCAATTTAATTTTGAAAGCCTAGAGGGCAGACTTCTTTGGATTAGTTTGGAGGGGTAGAGGTTTGCCATCATATGATATTAGTAAGTATGTATGGGTCCAGTTGATTTGGAGTCGTGGGTTGCTCCATTCTGTAGTCCTGTGTTGTGAGTGCCATTGTGCGATTGTGGTGGCATTGAAAAGGTGCCGTAGAAATCGCCTTGGTGTGTGTGAGATATTGTGTGTGGGAAATTGTACTGTATATGAGTTACCAATATGCTGAACCGCAAGCTCCGAGTGGGTGGATTCTGGTGGATCGGATATAATCAGTATTTTCTTATAGTTGACGGTTAACTTGATTTCTTTTGTGGTAATGATAGTTTTGATTGCTAGTAAGAGTATGGCGTGATTCATGATATGTATTCTTCTGTGGTAGTAAGTCGGAGTAGAGATAATTGTGTTGAGTACATTTTTTAGATGTTTGGAGTTTGTTGAGATTTCGGTCCTTTGATGACGTGTGATTATCGTCATTGCTGCTGCTGTTGCTTTAAGCGCAGCTTTGAGTGGTGATGGCCAAGATTCATTGTGAACATGTAGTATTGTTTGTGGGTTGTTGATGCTAATTATAGCTGAGGGAGTAGGAATAGAGTTAACAAGAGTGTTAGTGTTAACTATTTCTATTTTCATGGGTTCACGGTCTTTATTGAGTTTGGGTTGTTGTATGTACAGGTTACATAGTTTCGAGTTAATGTTGGAGAACGCGTTTACGAGTTTGAGAGTGATTTGGTCAGATGTAGATAGCCATGTATAGTTAGGGGCAGTCTTGGATAAGTGGTTTCGGTATTTAATTGCTAGTTTTATACTAGGTAGGTGAGCTCTAATCGTGAATGATGAGTCGACCTAGGTTAGAATTAGTTCCTTGGTATCTGATATAAAGAAGCACTTGATGGATTTTTCTTTTAAAGGCTTTAGGTTGTAGCTGTGGCATCTGGTGAGTTGTTTTGTTTGTTTGTTAAATTCTCAATGGCTCATTCTAGCATTATTGTTTGTTATGTTACTTATTTTTCCTATGTGGCCGCTATGTATGATTACCCATTGTTTTTTCGTGCAATTGACCTTGGGTGTTATGAAGGGGTTGGGCGTTGTGAGACTGAAAACAGGGTGAGTATAATCAGTTAGTAGGTTGTGGATTTGCCTGAACCATAGAGGTTGTCTTTCTCATGGGATTTTTTGAATATTGTGAGGTATAGTTTGCCAGTCAATGACTTCATTGCAATTATAATCTAGAAATTGTTTTATATATCCAATGTTATGCTAGTTGAGCCTAGTTTTGAGGTGTGAGCGGTTTGGGATATTAATTATGATGGTTTTAATAGAAGTACCTTGAGTGTTTTGTGGGGATGGCCAGGGATGATTTGCATTAGTAATTTGTATATCCAAGTCGTGTATAGTGTGAATGATTTGGGCCGTAGTAGTTTTGTTCTCTTTTGTCGGGAATATTGGTAGTTCTAGGAGGATGGATTGGTTGGTGCATGCGGCATTTTGTAATTGTTGTAAGCGTATCTTGAGTGGAGAAGTTGGAAAGTCGGGTGATTTAGTGCTTTAGTAAAGAGAGAGATATGTTGAAGGGATTGGATTTGTTGGTTTGCTTTAGGGCATATATGCGGTGATAGTAAAGAAGGAATTGGGAACAGATTTTGCTAGGCCTGCTTTGTGTTTTACAGTTAGTGTGTATTTGGTAGTGATCTTTTCACATAGATAATGGAGGAGAAAGGTATTTTGGACTTGGTACGTTAGCCTTGTTAACAGTACTGTATTAACGATGTATATTGTCTGTTTTTTAGTGATCTTGGCGTGTTGCATTTTTTGTATGTCTGCTAGGGCTTCATTTGTAATAATTTTGTGGATTGGGTGGTGCTTTGGTGTTCTAGTAAACCAACATCCTAAGAACCTGAAGGCTTCAGTTTTATCTATATTATGTATTGGTATGTTTCAGAAAATTATATGTGCATTCTGGTCAGGTGAGTTTGTTGCTAGCGTGGATTTCGTCAGATTAACTTTGATGTTAGTTAGGTCATAGAAGGATGTAGCAGTGGTGATAATTTTCTCTAGGTCTTCTTTTGAGTGTACTACCCATGTCGTATCGTCCATATAGGCTAGGCAGGCTATATTGGTATGGAGTGGTAGTGGGTTTGACAGGGTTTTGGTATATAGTTCGTAACCTTTGTTTTTCTTTGTAATTCTGTGTAGGAGAGGGTCGTAGTATATGTGCCATAGGAGGGGAGTGATGGTTTCGCCCTGGTCGATGCCATCACCTACTAGGTAGGGGGCTGTGAGTCCATATTCTGTGATAACTCTATTTTCTCTATTTAAGAATAAATTTGTAATAAGCAAGGCGTAGTGTTTAGGGCATTTAATTCTTAGGAGTGCTTTGTAAAGCAAAGGGAGATGTACAGAATCATATGCTTTGGACATGTCTTGCGACAATATCCAAAATTCTTTATTGTTTATGTATGCATCCTCGAGTATGTTTGTGAGGTGTTGGATAGGTTGGACAGTTGATGTGTAAGGTAGGGCGACGTAATTGGAGGGAGATAGTATGGGGTATCTCATCAGAATCTGATTGAGTCAGTTAGTTAGAATTTTTGTAAAGATTTTTCAAGTGTGCTCAATTAGGGTAATTGGGCGTGTTTGGTTCAGCTCGCCTTTGAATTTTTGTTTTTTGGAAATGGAGTAAATCAGACTATGTTTCCATGCTTTTGGAATAGTGCCTAGACTGGTGCATGCATTAAAGATATCTAATAAGGTATCAATGGCATGAGAAGGTAGTTGTCTTAGCATTTCGTTAGAGATGCCTTGCGGTCCTGTGGCTTTTTGTAGGGGAGAGTTGGTAATTGTTTCTAATAGTTCTTCCATGCTAATAGGTGGACTGAGGGGCGAATACCATTTTGAGGATATGTGTGATAGTGGTTTGTAGTGGTCCGTCCATGCTTCCCAGTGCTCATTATTGGTTGAATTAGGTTTAGTCCATTGGGTAAAGTGCTGCTTAACTTTGTCTTTGATTTTAGTTGGTTCCGTTATGACGGCGTCCGGGAGGCAGATATTGGGGAGGGATACTCTGTCTGTGTGTCTTCTTAAGATGCTGTCTATCATTGTGGTGGTATGGTCAGTGAAGTTTTGGTACCTGCATTTGATGTAGTAATTTATACACTCTCTATGTTCTGCATTATTTTCTAAATTTCGAGCTTTGTGAAGGCCTCTGTATAGTTCCGTGATTAGTGCTTTGGTTTGCGAAAATGTGTATGATTGCAGATTCTGTTCACTAAGTCGAGGAGTAGAATATTCGGTTAAGTCATCAATTTGCTTCATTTTTTTATTTATGTCTTCGACTATAGCTGCTAACGATCTTGGAGTTGGGTCTGTAAGAGTTAATCTTTTGATCTTATTGGCGATCTTAAGGGCCTGATGGAGTTTTGTGGCTTTGAGGTTGAAGGCATGGAATTTTCGAGTAGGGATGACCTTATTCGTTGCTTCTTTAACGGCCATGTTCCATTTGTGCCATTGCCTATTTAGACTCTATTTAGTGTCTCTTCATCTGTTATTGGAGTATTACAGTTCAAATTAAGCTCCATCATGCGGTTACTAATGTAGGAAGCGAAATCTGCCCAAGACTCCTCCATCATTTTGTAGTAGAGAAAGGTTTTTTTGGAGGTTCTTTGTTTCCTTTGTGTGGTGAATGTATAAGGTAAGAGCCATTTGGTATGTAGTATCATATGGTCGCTATCAGTAATCCCAGTTGGGTCTATGGTTGTAATGTTCAAGCAATGGGCAATAATATCTGATGTAACCCAGATGTCATCGATTTGGCTGTGTGAAGTTGATCTAGACCAAGTAGGTTGAGTGATACTGAAGTAGTTCATCATACTAGACATATGAATATTGCTCATAAAATGTAAGAATAAGGAAGACCGGGTTTTAGAAGAAGAGATATTATAATTGAAATCTCCTAGAACTATGATTTTCATCGATTTTGCTTTGGCTTGTGTGATCCAGTCTGATACCATTGCCTGTGTATTTAGAGAGAGTTGGAGATTGTTGGAGGGGAGGTAGACTGATATAATGCGGGTCCTATTGTGGTATAGAAAGAAAAAGTCCATCATTATAACTGTTCCAGGAAGGGTGCGAATACCATGTATGTATGGTTGTAGGAAGGGTTGTATTGCGATAGCTGTTCCCATGCTTGATTCTTGTTTTATCGCTGTATTTTCATCACAGTTTGAGGTGTATATTAGATATATGGGGTTGGATAGGTTGAGGTTCTTTTCGTTGGATTGGACTAGTTTGGTTTCTGTCATTGATACAATATGGAGGTCTTTTTCTTTACAGTATTCGAGCCAAATCTTTAGTTTGAGATTGTTGTTAATGCCCTGAACGTTATGGGTAGTGATGTTAAGATAGAGTAGGTTGTTAATGGTCGTTTTGGGTATATGCTGAGTGTGGGTAGTGGAGGGGGAGTTTATGTTTGTATTATCTGTTGGATTGGGAATGTTGGTATTGTTATTTGGGTTGTTAGTAGTCCCGTCTGTGCGGGTGTGATCACGTGAGTAAAGGTAGTCGCTCATGATAAAGAGTCGTCAAAGATGTCCATTCCGGCTGTGAGAGATCGGGAAGATTGATCAGGTAGTTTGGAATAAGGGTAACGTTGAAATGTTCTTAAATTTTATTGATGACTTCGGGAGCTGTGTCATAGTTGGATATAGGAACTTGAGTAGATATGGCTGGGATATTGTTGGTTATATATGTTGTAAGTTCTTCTAGGTTGGGAGGTGAGTTATGCTTGGTATGGTTGTCAGGAGTAGGATCCTTCAGTGTGATCTCAATTCATTCTTTGGGGACTTTGTCAAAATAGTAGATCTCACGCAGTAGTCGTGATGTGTCCACTAGTTGTTTGGGTGTGGTTATTGGAATAGTAATCTGGTATTCTTTAATGTCCTCGACCTTAGTAGGAAGTTCAGGTTTATCTGTCAGGTTTACTGCCATTATGTTAGAGGAAAGAGGAATTCTGAATTTATATTTGTGTTTGATTTCTTGAATAAAAGTTCTTGCAAGTTGTTTATTAGTGATAGGGTATATATAAGTCAGCTCTGTCTTGATTTTTGTGGTGTCAGTTGGTAATAAGGGTTTTGCAATTATGTAATCGTTAGGAAGTCTTCCGAATTCGTATTTCTCTCATAGCAGATCTATCATGCTCTTAAAATCCTAAGAAGAGAGCATTGGGTCTATTGGAAACAAACGGCATAGATTCTGTGGTAGTTCTTGTGGGGTGAGTGGTAGAGGGTCTCTGGGTTCAGGTATGGATTGGTCAAAATACTGCTGAGAAATGCGATCAAAGTAGTAGTATTCTTTAAGTTGTGCTCTGTAGCCAGAAAGGTGGGCTAAATCATCATAGTCGGTAATTGGAAAAAGGTCTCAGACAGCGCTATATAGGTCTGCAGGTTCGTAGAGAAGAGGCGATTTGTTGTCAGTGAAGTAGGAGCTGGGGAGATATGAAAAGGAGTAGATTTTTCTAAGGGATGCCACCACTGCTCTTGTGTGTTTATGCTCAGTAAGGAGTAGAATAAATGGCAGGAATTCTGTGATATGTTCGGGGATTAGGTCGGGATTGTCTAGTAGCGGTTCAAGGTTGTCAGATAAGGCTTCTTCAAGGAGCTTTCGCATTGATTCATATGGTACCAGGTCCTCCGTTTGAGCGAATTTTGTGCAATAGTAAACTGTGGCAGTGATCTGGAGCAGATTTAATGTGGTGAAGTTCAAATTAGAAATGTAATTGGCTGCCAGTTTCTTCTTGAGCATCGTGTAAATCTGGTCTCGATTGGTTTTGTTTGTAATAGTCACGTTGTGTTGCCTTTTGTAGTTTCTTAGGGCTTTGTTAAAGCTTACTTCGTATTCAATTTGGTGTACCGGCTTACTCTTTTTGTCTCTAGTGAATGTGCGAAAAAAGGCTGTATCCCGATGTTTGAACTTTAGTTCGATTGCTGGAGGGATATTGCACTGTGTGGGCTAGGAGGATATTTTATTATTGAAGAGTTTTAGGAGTTCAGTCTTGTCTTTGAGTGCATTCAGTACTCTGTCGGGGTTCCATGTAGTTGTATCGAAGGGCCACTCTTTCAGTTTTTGTAATGCTTCTGCAACGGCATTAGTCCATGAGGTTATTAATTCTTGCGACTCCGGGTCAGGTGTCGGCTTCGTCTAACAGCCTGGCTGTAGCTTAGGGTCTTGGGTAGGATTGGTGTTGATTCAACTATATGGTCCGATTTGCAGCTCATGTCTAATTCATCGTCTTGATTATGTATATAATCGTTGTCTATTGGAGCAGTTGGTGTGGCAGATTTTGTATGGGCTTCAGTGTTGGAGTCGGTATGCATAATTATTTGACCATCGTCAGTTATATCAAAGAAATCCTTTTCGTCGAATATCATTGTTGGGGCTTGGGTCTCATTATGGGAAGATTATGGTCCGGTGCTCTGAGAGTCATGTAACTCAATTTCATGGGGCGGGTAATCCTGGGAGATCTGGGTACCGGGTTCTGCATTGTTCTTGTCCAAAACTGGTTTATTGTTTTGATCTATGCATAATTGTGTAGATCCTTGATGCGATAATGTCATTGATGAATCTGACGGGGTAAGCTGAGATGGCCACTTTTTTCATTATTGAGAATTGTGTCGTCTGGGCTGAGTGAGCAGGGTTTTTTGTTAGAGGTTGGTCTTGGGGGTGTGGGTCAGCCGTGTATTGTGGTTCACTGCTAGGCTCTATTTGGTGGGAGTGGTATTGAATAGTTAGTGCTCTGTTTTGAGTCGCCTCTTGTGTATTTTCTCTCTCAGAGGGAGGACTGTTTTGAGAGCGTGTAGTGTGTCTACGTTGGTTGTTTTTTCTTTTTTGCTCTTAATTTTGCTTAACTCTATGCTCTTGTGAGGTTCTCAAGTGCCCGCAGGGCTATGTATAAATTTATTTAGACAAAAAATTTTCTATTCTACTGTTTTTCTTTCCTAGAATTTTTGTGTACAAGAGATCATCGGAAAGAGTTTTTACATATTTTACTTGAATAATTTGGTTATTACTTCTATATTAATAGATATTTTGAGTTTTTTTAAAACTTTGAACAAAGATATCTTGACAACTACTAAGTCAAATTTGATAAACTTTTTTTTAAATTCTATAAATCTATATAATTTAAACAAAAAAATGTTCATCAAATTTGACTTGGTAGTTGTCAAAATATCTTTACTTAAAGTTTAAAAAAATTTGTATATTACAGTACTTCTATTTTGATAGATATTTTAAGTTTTTTTTAAAACTTTAAATGAAGATATCTTGATAGTCACCAAGTCAATTTTAACAATCTTATTTTTTGAATTCTATAAATATATAAAATTCAAATAAAAAAACTTCATCAAATTTGACTTGATGGTTGTCAAGATACTTTCACTTAAAGTTTAGAAAAATTGGTTATTACCTCTATTTTGATAGACATTTTGACTTTTTTGAAACTTTGAGCAAAGAAATTTTGACAACTACCAAGTCATATCTGATGAACTTTTTTCTTTAAATGCTATGAATCTATAGAATTCAAGCAAAAAAAAAAAGTTTATCAAATTTGATTTGGTAGTTGTCAAAAATTCTTTGCTTAAAGTTTAGAAAAATTTGATTATTACTTTTATTTTGATAGACGGTTTGAGTTTTTTAAAATTTCGAGCAAAGATATTTGACAACTACCAAATTAAATTAATAAACTTTTTTAAATTCTATAAATCTATAGAATTCAAACAAAAAAAATTTTATCTAATTTAACTTGGTGGTAGTTAAAATACCTTTGCTCAAAGTTTAGAAAAATTTGGTTATTACTTCAATTTTAATAAACATTTTGAGTTTTTTAAAACTTGAGTGAAGATATTTTGGCAACCACTATGTTAAATTTGATAAACTTTTTTCTTTGAATGCTTAAAATCTATAGAATTCAACTAAAAAAAGTTTATTAAATTTGATTCGGTAGTTGTTAATATACTTTTATTCAAAGTTTAAAAAAAATTAAATCTATTTTGTTTTGATTTACATAAATCAACCAATTACATATGACCTGTAACAAAAATAGAATATAATATGGTGTGACAAATACATTATTCTATTCGTTGATTCTCACTTTCCTGGACCCACTTTTCTGAAAAACTATTTTCCTGACATCACATTGTTAGACCTGTAAAAACGTAGGAAACGTATAACGACGATAACTCTTGACCCCGTGATCCAATTTTAATGAAACTACTACCATCGTGACCGCCTTGATGAGAGCTTTCGAATGATACCAAAATCATCTCGATTAGACCGTTCTAGCTCATTCTAGTCAAAACTGAATGATTGGTCTTTACAAAACGTCCTACTGCGCCCAAATCTTATTGGTCGATCAATACTGCGCCACCCGTGACACTGAAATATCGGACATTTCGAGTAATCTAGACATTTCAGTTAATCACAGATATGTCTGACATTTTAGACATATTAGACATTTTGGACATAACAGTTTTGACAGATATAATTAACATATCTAATATAGCTGATATTTAGGATATATGTGTTATATTTATTATCTTTATTATATTCATTATATTTATTACTAGCATATAACCCGTTGCGTTGCTCTGGGCTTACTATATATTTCTAAATAAGCTATCCTTATTGGTAAAAGTTATACAAAAAAATATAAAGGTAGTCTATTTTTAGATTATTAAATTTTTCAAAAAATTGTAAAGTATACTAATAATAAGCTGTTCAAATAGTACTAATAAATATATTTTGATAAGCTTAAACAACTTTAACTTAATTATAACTTTAAAATTATTTAGTAAAATTTAAATTTAAATCGGAAATAAAATCAAATAAATTTGGTTTGGGTTTGAATTAAAAATTTTGTATTTAAATTTATAAATTTTTTAAATCAAATTAAATTTTTAATATTTGATTAAATCAAATTAAATTAAATTGTGAACCCTAATTGATTTATTTAAACTAAATAAATAGTAAGAGCAATATAAACTTAGCTTGGGTTTATTTGAACCTGAAATGGAATTAAATAAACCTGACCTAGATTTGTTTGAATTCAAAAATAGAGGTTTTTTTTGGACTCATTTTTTATTCTGCTCTTTATATATTAATTTATAAAAAATAAAGTTTTTTAATACTATATTAGAGTTCTTTTTTAGAAATATAATACCAAAAAACTTTTATTTTTTGTAGATTAATGATATATAGAGGTGCAGAATAAAAAATAGGGTTCTATGAAAAGAACCTATTTTAATATGGTACAAATAGTTTAGTTGCATCAAATTTTATAGTAGTGCTGAAAATTTTGTTGATCATTTACTTATAAAATTGAATTTAATTGGTTAAAATTTTTATATATTATTTAATTTTTTTATCTATTGTGCTGAAAATTTTAAAAATTTATAAATTTAAAATTATATCTTCTCAAAAATAAGCACAAAATTTTTAAAAATAAAATACGTAGTTTGATAGACTTTGTCAAAAGCTATTAAATTATATATATATTTTATTTTGCAACTTTAAAATTTTTTATTAAAAAGATACAATTTATTAATTGATTTGATGTCTTTAGACTGTTCACACTATATAATATTAAAAAAGTACATCTTTTTTGTAGATTAATGACATACTATATAGAGGTATAGAATAAAACTAAAACTAAATTAATAAATCACTATTTTGTAGCAGTACTAAAAAATTTATTTTATTTTATTTTTGTTTTTTGTTTTTAAATCTAATCTTGGTTTAAATAAATCTGAACTTGGTTCAAATAAATCTAATCTTTGTTTGAATAAACCAATTTTTGAATCAAACAAACCTAATATTAGTTTAAATAAATCTGATCTTGGTTTAAATAAACTTGATTTTTTTTAATTTAAATAACCCAATTTTGGTTCAAATAAACCCAATTTTAGTATAAATAACACTAATATTGGTTCAAATAAACCCATTTTGAACTCAATTTTGGTTTAAAAAACTATTTTTGTTTATTTAAACCCAGTTTTGGTTAAAATAGACCTGTATTTGTTTATTTGAACCTGATTTTGGTTCAAATTTTGGATAAACTTAGATGCAAACAAAAAAGTTGCCAAAATAGAATTTGTGTAACATTATACAACATTAATTTCGTGTAACTAAAAATTATTTTGTAAAAACAATACAATGTGCCTTTGTGTAACATAAGTGCATATAGCAGCCAATCAGATTTTATTTTGTCTTTATATGTTTGTCTAGCCAATTAGATTTAATTTTTATCTACACTATTCTATTTTATATAATAGATATTTAGCATTAGCATATATCAAATCTATCGATTATATAGATTTCTGTATTTCTTATTGTATTTATTTATATTGGACAAACATGTATAAATACTCAAGGTTTTTCCTTTGCTAAAAAGCAGAGTGAAGAATCTCTGGTTTATTGAATAAAGAATAAGTGAAGTAGTGTGTATTCACTAAAATACAATTGATACAATTCTTAGTATCCTCATATACTATTAATTGTGGCATCTTTCATAATTGCAAATCCCCCAAGCCTCTTTACAAAATACTGCCCAAATAACAGTATCCCTTCCGACTCTTGCATACCACAGTAATAAGTGTGCATTACATAAAGTGTTTCCCTGCATTAGTTGCTCTGTCTCTAGCATTTCTCTAAAGAGGTAGAAATCTAGGTTGACAATATAGGGTTAGGGTTAGTATTTTGTTAGTTGTTGATATATAATTTAGCAAATTGTCATCTGCGTGATGTTGGGTAAATGACATATCAGAAAAATAGCTTTTGGGAAATTGTACTATAACCTATTCTATTAATTTATACTTATTTATATTATTTCTAAATTATATAAAATAATAGTCCAAACTAAAAATTTGTTCCTATTATTAAAATATTTATAAAAGGTGCAATAGAATTCACAAAACTTTATTAAAATTCTTATTTGTAATTATAAAAAAACCCATAATATTTAAGAGAATTATTTTTATACCCTATTCATTTTAGATCTAAATCTGCCTTGTGTTATTTTATACAAATACTAAAAAAAATATATATAAGGGGGTCTTCTAAAGCCAGGTGCGTTCACGTGATATAAAGCCAATCAAATCATAAAATTTGATCTTTACGGATCAGCCCGATAAAACAAACAAAGAAAAAAAGTGAAAACCGCTGAAAATACAAAAAAACGAGTGTTTAAACCTGTATAGGTGCATTAATAAAAAATGTCAGGAAGACAATTTTACTTATAAGTCAAGCCCTAACCCTAACCCCTAACTAACCCTTACCCAAATTTTAATTAAATAATCAAAAATATATAAACGCACCTGGCTTTAGCCATTCCCCATATAAAGTAAAAAGGGGTAATTTGGTGAATATAGGTAATTTGGTGAATTTTAATATCTCCTTATCTAATAATCAAAATTGAATAATTTTTATATCTTGTCTTGATAAGACAAATCAAATAGTACCAAGCTCACCTGGTTCTGATCACTGCATCACAAGCTATTTTCAATTCTTTGTCATGTTTATGCTTTATCAAAATACCCCCAAGGATCATTTTTGTGCAATATATAATTGATTATATTTTGTGATCCAGTGATCAGAATCAGATAAACTTTATATTATTCGATTCATCTCATCGAGATGAATCGAATGGTATAAAAATTATTCAATTCTTACCATTGAATCACACAAGATACCATAAATTCACCAAATTACCCTACTTCTCTAAAACTAAGCTAATTGATACAATTTATAATTCATTTAATGTTATGTTAAAACAAGATGTTACAGTATATGACTAATTTTTTTATAAAATAATTCTAAATCATATATAAAGTTTAATACAAAAAATAAAAATTTTTAATATTAAAATAAAAAAGTTTTTATATTAGTTATGTTAACTTCGCCAAATTACCCCTTTTTACCTTATGTATAAAAATATTAAATAGGTATTTATAATTGCCTCCAAATACTTTGAATATACAGCATCTACTATAAATACACTAGTTTAAAAAAATTTGATATATTTAAAATTTTGTTCTTTTTATTTAAAAAATGATAACATTACCAAATGAATGCCTTTTTGAAATATTTAACAATTTTAAAAACTGTTATTTGGATTTATTTTTATCGGTATACTTTCTTGTACTATTAATAGTATAAGAATGCAGTTTCAATATTATAGAGAGAATTATAATCATATTGTCAATATTGAAAACTAATGAAAATATACCTTTTATCATTGAATACTAAAAAATAAGACTCATTGGTCCTATTAAATATATTACTTCTAAATAAACAAAAGCTATTATTTAAATATGCATCTTATATAACATCGATTGACAGCTTTGATTTAGAAAGAGAAATCAAAAACTAGCTTAGTTATAAAGGAATTAAATACTGTAATTAGAATCAGATTTAGAATATAAGAATATAACAAATAGTTAAGAACTCTTTAATTATTATGTTATTATATACAAGTAAAACAATTAAATATATGTATATATAATATATATAATATCAATAGTAATAAAGCAGTAAAAGACCTCTGGGTCATTAGCATAGTGGTTATGCTCCAAGGTTGCAAGTCACAAGATTGCTGGTTCAAATCCGCTTTGCGGCAATTTGAATTTGATAGTCAGAACCCCGATTTGGAATAACTGAAGTCACAAGATGTAATGTGAGGTCCAAAGTCTGACCACAAGATACTGCATGAACTTGTGGCGCTGCAGTTCCGGTTATAGGCAGGATGGTAATACCAATGGAGAGGAAGGTAGAAAGTTACCGGTCTCCGAGTGGGAGTCGAACAAACAAGCTGATGCCCCTCAGCCATGGATGGGTAAAGCTGTCAGGGTCGTCGTACTAGCCACGGAGAAAATGATATCGGATTTGAAACACTGCGGGAGGAGGAACCCGGGACATTGTAGAGGTTTAATGGTAATGCCATGACCCCAAGTGTTGGCCACAGTAAATGCGTAATGTACCGATATTCGGCTGCGCAATATAGATACGGCAGGAGGAAAAAAAAAAAGTAATAAAGCAGTAAAAATACTATTATAAATATACATCAATTAGAGCTATATCATTAATCATATGATTATTTTTTATCAGAGGCCTATTCTCCTTCCCTTTTCTTAATATTTTATATAGTCAGGTTCCTTATATATAATTTTATTTTTTTTTATCCCTCTTCTTTAAAAAATTATTTAATTTTTGTCACCCCTTACTTTATTAAATCTTATGCAAATTGGCTTTAGTTTTGAAGAAGTAAGAACATTAGCAGATGTTCTTAGTAAAAACATCAGATTAATTTTATTAAAACTTTGTAAATGTGGACTTGGTACTATAAAAGCAAAGGTATTATCAGAGGAATTTTATGAAAATACAACTTTATCTTCTTGATCTTGACTCGAACAAAATTGGAGATGAAGAAATTACAAAAATATAACTCTAACACTATAGACTTTAGTTATAATCAATTGACTTTTAAAGATGTAATTACTCTAACCACTTTAAATCTAGCTAGTAATAAACTTGATATTAAAGAAAGCAAAGCAATAGCAAAAGCTCTTTGTATAAATACTTCTTTAACTATCTTGGTTCTTTTTAACTAGAAAAAATTCTCTGTATTTTTATAAGCTTGAAATATTAGCAAAAATTGTAAACAAAGTTTTTATTTCAAATTTATATAACTTTTATATACATAATAATTTTTATATTCAATTTACAATATATTTTGAGAATTGATTGGTAATTTTGGAATATTGTATATTGGAATAAAAACAAAGATATACCTCTATTAATAATATCTTCATTAGGGCTCCTACCGAACCGGACCGAACCGAACTTTTGTCAAGTTTGAGTCTGGTTCGATTTTCGAACCGGACTCAAACTTTTTGTTTCAAACTTTTTAGTCAAGTTTGAGTTCGGTCCGGGTTCGGTCCGAAGTTTGCAAACTAGTTCGGAGTCCGAATAGTATATTAAAGATGCCTGACGAAATGTTTTTTGCAATAACGAAATGGTTTCGTCATAGTTTCGTCATGACGAAACCTTGACGATTGATGAAACCCCCGACGATTGACGAAACCCCCGACGATTGACGAAACCTATGACGAATTGACGAAATCTATGACAAATTGACGAAATCTATGACGAATTGACGAAACATATGACGAATTGACGAAACCTTGACAAACCTTTAACAATTGATAAACCTTGATAAATCGATTCAGGAACCCTTAGCATAATGATCTTGAATACACTAAACCTTAAATTGTTTCAAAAGAATGTTATTTCATTATAAGGTTTCATTGGCTTTTTTCTTTTTCTTCTTTCGCATGTTACGTGTAAATTTTATGTCGGGTTGATCCGGAATAGTCAAAATTGTGCACGCGTTTATTTTCGTCGATTCCGGATAAATCCGACATATATTCCGAACATGTGCGAAAGAAGGAAGAGAAGCGAAAATACTTGAAACCAATGTTTAAATCGACCTTGGTGCACTAATTAAAAATGACGGGAACGAAATGTTACATATAATGAGCACCAATCTATAGCTCTAGTCTCCAACAACAACACCTTAACCCTAAACTTCTATCTTTACGCGCTTTGTTTATTTACAAAATTTAATTTCCTTTTTTGATTTGTTATTCGTAAATAACGATGGATAACGAGAATGTAATGAATATATTAATATATATATTGTTATCCAACCTATATTGATTCTCTATCGCTGCTATGAATTATGCATTATCGCCTGTTCTGTGAAAATATCGTTTTTTAGCTCTTATCGTTATTGACCGCGACTTGCCTATGGAATTGCCTAAAATGTTAATTAGATTATATTCTTTTGTTGGTGATACTATATTAGACCCTTTTACAGATTATTAAAACACTTTAAATTTTTATAAACGCGGTAATTAACTCTATCTTGTATGAAAATAACTCATCAGGTTTCGTCATATGTTTCGTCAATTCATCATAGGTTCATCAATTCGTCATAGGTTTCATCAATTCGTCATAGGTTTCATCAATTGTAAGGGGTTAAGCCACAAAAAAACCTTTCGGACCTTTTCAAACTTTGGACTAGAAAGTTTGAAGTTTGATTCGGTCCGGTTCAATAGAAGCATATTCGGACTCAAACTAGTTTGCAAACTTCGGACCGAACCCGGACCGAACTTATAATTGAGTTTGAGTCCGGTTCGAAGTTTGAAATTGGTAAAATCTAGAGTTCGAGTTCGGTTCGATCCCGGACCGAACTCGAACCAGACCGGACCCGAACCGAACCTAGGAGCACTAATCTTCATTTTCATTTTCAATACCAATATCATCTTTTCATTCTCATCATCTTTATCATTTTCACTATCTTTGCTATTATTTATATTTTTATATTCCTTCTTAATTAACTTTATAATTTCTAAATTATTATCAAAATAAATGCTAAATATATATAATATCTGAATTAATTTGATTAATTCTTCTATAGAACCATTTTTAAATAGAATTTCAAGAATCTCTAGTTTTTTTTAAATAGGAAAATAGTGCTATTTTTTTATCAATAATAAAAATTTCAGAAATATTTCTAAAGTTTAATAAATATAGTATTAATTTTTAGCTTTGATTAAAATAAATTAATTAATTAAATATATAAAACAAAGTTATTAACCATGTACATTTAGTAAAAAAATATTAAGTTTTTCCAAATTAGGGGCATTTATAAATAATGTTATACAAGGGGTCAGATGAAAGATAATATTTTTCTCAATAAGTAGAGAGGTAAAATATAATATAATTTTTTTAGAAAAAATTGTCTAAAAACTGATCCAGTAGTTCAAATTTAATGATTTTAGTACCATTCAATTCGTTTTGGTAAGAGAAGTTAAATGGTATTAATTTTATTTTATTTGGATTACTGAATCAAAAGTTATTGGCCAAAATATATCTTTTCTTATGAAATTACTATATAACCAATGTTATCCAGTAATCCAAATGATATGATTTTGGTATCATTGGATTGTCTCACTGAGACAAATCGAATAGTACCTAAATAATCCAAATTAGATCATTGTGCCACAAGATATTCAAGTTTTTGTAAAATTTTATATATAAATATACAGATTTTGAAAATTTTTTTATATAGTCAGGGGGTTAAGCACTACTATGTGGGGTACATAACATTATATATGGATGCCCCTTTATTGCTTTGTAATTTCATATACTTTTTCATTATTTAATCTAATGCATCTTTGCTATATTTTAATAATTTTATTTTATTTTTCCTTCATGCACTTTTGAGCTTTAGCAAATGGGCCATTTAATATTTTATCCAATAAAAGTTCAAAATCAAAGTGATTTTTACTTTCAACTATTCTATAAATATCATTAAACCTATTGAGTTATTTCATTATAAACTTGCTTTGAACTGAATTTCTATGCAAACACAACAAATTTAGTCTAAACTTAAATTAATAATTAATTAAATTTAATATTACTATCTTATACAAAGGTCTAACCCTTTGAAATCTGCAATAAAATTTACTAATGGTTGTAAAACATAGTGGCTCTATAAAGATTTATTAGAGAGCATTCATAAATAATATTATACAAGAGGAAAATATAATATTTTTTCTAATAAGTAAAAGGGTCAAAAAAATATAACATAATTTTTTTAGAAAAATTTGTCTAAATTCTGATTCAGTGGTCCAAATTGATTAATTTTAGTACCATTCGATTCGTCTCTGTGAGAAGAGTCAAATGGTACCAAGTTATTTTTATTTGAATCACTAGATGATTAGGTGTAATTAGCAAATACTATTGGCCATATTTTTTCTTATAAAACTACTATATAACCAATAGTTTTTTGTAAATATCTTGCAATTTAGTAATTCAAATAATATGATTTTGGTATCATTGGATTCATCTCATTAAGATAAATTGAATGATACCAAAATTATCCAAATCAGATTACTGTATCAAAATATATTCAAGGTTTTATAAAATTTTTTATATAAATATACAGATTTTGAAAATTTTTTTATAAGTCTAAAGGGGGTTAAGAGCTACTATATGAAATATATAAAATTATTTATAATGTTCCCTTATATTTAGCAAAGCATAATTGCAGCTTTGACATTTTTTATAATTTTTTCTTTTAGCCAAATAAATAATAATAATAATTAATTATAATAAAAAATTAAAAATAATAGTTAAGCTGATATTATAAATTCTAATAAGCTTATAAAACTTACACTACATCAATCAAGCTATGAGTTTTATAAATAAATTATTATTAAATAGAACTGATATTTAATAGTTATCAGGTAGAATGTAGATATTATTGAGTTAGCATCATTTATTTGACTCAGATTATGCCGCAAAGTGGTATGATCTGAGTTAATCAAATGGCTACTAAATAATACTGACCCAATGTCATCTACATTTTCTATTTGATAACAATATTATCTGGGAGTGGTCATTGATCATATTACCTATATTAATTTTGTAAATTATTGTTATTTCATAAAGTTTAGTTTATTGATTATGTAGTTTTTTTCTCTGGTTGTTTTTTTCATTTTTTTCATTTTTTTCATTTTTTTTTTACTTGGAGACTTTTTGACATGAATTAAAACAATCATTAAGATAACATAAAAAAACCAAAAAAAGATATATATTCAAAAAAAAAAATATTAAAATTCTGAACCATGGAATAAACATTAATATACTATGATATAGTATTAATATGGGTAACATGATCTATAGTAACTACTGAATAATGAGACATTATCAGGTATAACATAATGAATAATAAATTCTTTTAAGCTTTTAGATAATAGTTTAAGTTTCAAATCTTCTTTAATTGCAGACTATAATTTTTTTTATATAAGGCTTCTTGAATAGGTAATTTAAAGTATTCAAAGATTCTATATTCAAAATACCAGAGAGTAACAAGTTATTCAAACTTAATGCTACTTTTGAAAATGTTTTGCTATTGTTTTTAAAATTCATTTACATCAAATAAATTGTAACTAATTAGTCAAATAAATAATATATTAATATTAGGGCATTATTTTATAGTAACCTATTGCAATCAACCAAATGATCAGCCAATCAAAAATAATCACATGGTTAGCTTTTTTAATTAAAAAAACTTCGTGAAGTAAAATAAAATCTTAATAAAAAAAACTTTATGAAACTTTGCAAAACTTTGCAAAACTTTATTAAACTTTACAAAACTTTGCAAAACTTTGCAAAACTTTGTGAAACAAAAAATTTTATAAAAATCATTGTACGACAAAGTGACAAAGCCTATTTATATTATTTAAAAAAAAACTTTGTGAAATAAAATAAAATAAAGTAAAAAAAAACTTGCGAAATTTTGCAAAAAAAATTTTTTTACAAACATTAGTATGATGAAGTGACAAAACCCATTTTTTATTATTTTAACAAAAACTTTGTACAATAATATAAAAAAATTGCAACACTTTGTAAAACTTTACTAAACAAAAAAAATTTTTATGAACATCAGTACATATGGAGTGATAAAATTCCATTTTTTATTATTTGAAAAAAAACTTTACAAAATAAAATAACAATAAAAAAAACTTTGTGAAACTTTGTGAAACTTTGCAAAGCAAAAAAATTTTATATCATTGCTTAATAAAGTGATGGAGCCACCAAATTTACCCATCTACTGTGACAAAGAATAGCAAAAGAAACAGCCACCCACTGTGACAAGGACAGTAAAAAAAAAAAACAAAAATAAAAGGTGAAAATGATGAATTTATCAAAAACCTCCAAAAAAATTATGAAGAATCTACTAACTAAGCCCATTTATAGTACTGGAAAATTCACCAAAAAAATGACAAAAAACCTACTAAACACCTACAAAAACTCAATAAAAGCTCATAAAAAAATTCAAAAACAACTGACTTAGAAACAACGAATTTACCAAAAGAAAAATGCCAAATTTACTGAAAGAACCCACAAAAAATGATGAAGTTATTAAACAAACCCAACAAAAAACAACAAAAAACTTGGAGAAGAAAATGAAAAAAACTTACTGAATCAGAGAAATCCAACGATCTAAACACAATTTTACAAAGCTCCAACACAGCTCCAATGATGATAGTACCAATGACAGCACCAACAAAAGCTCTAGTGACAGCACCAACAACAGCACCAACGATAACTCCAGCAAAAACTCCATTGAAGATTCAAAACAATAAATAAAAAAATATTGTGTTAAAAAAAAAAAACACAGACCATCTATATGATTGCCAATTTAAAAATAATTGGTCAATCATATAGGGTCGCCATGGTGATTGGTTGCTATCTATAATTTTCCTTAATATTATAATAATAAAAATACTAGAAAATATAAAAAAAAATAATTACATTTAAATATTTGTGTTTTCACATTAACTAACTCTAATGGTTCATATAATGTGCTGTTTAAAATTTCATACCATTTTAATTTTTTAGCACAGTTTTCAACATACAGTCAGACCTCCCTAAATGCAACCTCTAAATGCATAACTCTCTAAATGCATGGCTCGATTTGGTCCCAACTCATATGTTACTTATAGATTTTTACCTCCCTAAATGCATACCTCTCTAAATGCAAGGTTTTTTTATCGGCCCTTCGCCATGCATTTAGAGAGGAGAGGTCTGACTGTATATACCAAACTAAACCTACGAATATGCTTTTTAGTAGTTTTAATCAAGTTTATAAAAGTTTAGTGCTCAGTCTGTAATCAAATTCATAATTTTATATTAATTAAACAATCAATTATATTGTAATCAAATCGTATAAATTTATAAACAAATTTAGACTCAGATATGTTGTAAATTTTGGATTCAGAATAAATATTCAGAGAAGTTAATTTTAAACTATTCCAGTAACTATAAATCATTCACATCATTAAATAACGAATAGAAGCTATGTATCTAGATAGATTTAAAATTAAAACTTCAACATCATGTCTTATAAAACATAGTGTTTTTTTATAATATAAATCAGAGTTCAGACTGTTAAGTGATATGTCCGATTAGAGCTCAACCAATAGCAAGAGATGGGTTTTGGCTGAGACAGATAGGTTTAATGCATAATTTTGCATCATTACTAAATCCTTAAAATTATTTAAGGTATAGTTTAAAATTATTAGGGTATAATTGAGGAATTGTTTTGTATATTTAACCAACTAATATGGGCAAGTATAGGGTTCAAATTAAAAATTGGTTCCTTCAGCTAAGGACCAATTCCACCGATTAGGCGACTACATTTTTGTATATGGTCGTATCACACAACAGCTAATATCAATTTACTTACAATTTGAACCAAAAATATCGATTTATATATGAAATATGTAAATCGATATTTTTCACTGTCCCTGCCTCTAACCCTGTGCCTCAACCTTAAAACCTCATGTCTGTCGATTTGATTTTTAGAGATCTTTTTTCGATAAACGGTTACACCAACTTTTGCCATTAAGTGACGTGAAGAATAACAAACGAAACATTCAATAAAAAAAGCTTTTTAGCCCTTATATGAGATAAACAAGCAATAAATACGTAAAAAACAACTACAAAGCCGTAAAAGAAAGCATTATCACTAGTTGTTGAAGCGTTAAGGTATATTCGGGTAGTGAATTGTCAGTTGTAGATATTGCAATATTCTATACACTTAATTATGGCTTCAAAGTAAGTTTAAAAGACCGTTTTTGTAAAAACTCACCTTGTAATAAATTTTAACGACAAATAATTCTCAATTATGATTGGCTAATTTTGGGGTCAAACCGATATGTTTATTATTTAACGACTGAAATATAGACCCCACGGCAAGTTTAAAAATTAATTTCATAGGCAAAATTTTGAGTTGCTAACGTTTTTGAAAACTTCGAAATTTTCCACGTTACACCTGATTTTTGATTGGTGGTAATTCAGTCAGACCAACAAATTGTTGCGCGATGTTACCCAAACGTCCCGCTACGTAATGAATAAATATCACATTAGATATTTACCGCTTCATTGTTATTGCAGAAACTGTGTGTTGGTACGTTCCAAATAATTTGGGTAATAGAAAACCACATCTGAGAAGATGCTTGAGAATGCACTAGTAGTTTAATTATTTATTTAGCAAGTAGGTGTAATCATTATCCACTAATCAATGCATTTGAAATAATTATATATCTTTTAAGTTTTTCTGATTGAGTCGAGAATACTAAATAAGATTGATGCTACCCATCGCACCGGTATTAATTTATTGACATATTTGTTCAAAAACGAACGTGAAGCATTTATTATTGTCTTTAGCAACCCGTAATTATTGAGAGATAGTTTTGGTGTAGCAATACAATGTAATTCTCTAAGAAGGGTTTAAATTAAACGATTCGAAACTTTGTCACTTCCAACTTAGGATCGATACCCTATGTTAATTATTAGTTTACATACTTATCGTCACGCAATCACTATTTTAATAACAAACCAAGTTTTAAACATATATATTTAATTGCATATTTTTATTCAATAACATTTAGGCAAATAATGAATTTATACGTGTATTGAAATTCAAAATTATATATTAACAAATAAAATTATACCTTTAAAGCAATTAATCTAAATGCCAATATAAGATGAGTAATAAATTTTTAATTATAAGTTAGTAAATTTAATGATATTTACCATCAGGAACTTCAACAAGATCAACAGGTTGACTTAATAAAACTGTTAATATGGCATGATTAGCTTCAATCAAATAAGTAAAAATAGAGAAATTTTATAAAATTACCTTTATTTACATCTGATATTCTTTGTGCGTTGATTAAGTTTGGATGTTCTGGTAAGACAATTGGCAATTCTTTGGCAATTTTATCTGCTTCTAGGAATTGTTTTTTAATTCCATTTGCATCATCTGAACTTTCTATGCATTCATTCCAATCTTCAAATTTACGCAAAACATCCACAGCAGTAGGCCGTTTTTCTGGATCAGAATTCATGCATTGTTTAGCAAATTCAATATAGCAACTCGGAGTCCCAGAAGCAAATTCAGGCCGCAATCCTTGACCTATTTTTAGTGCAAGACTAATATTAAATTCATAACCATCAAAGGCTCTTTGTCCAGTTGACACCTCTGACATGATGACTCCGAAACTATAAATATCAGCAGTTTTTGTAAACTTTTGATCTAATAAAACTTCAGGAGCGACATAAGGCATGACACCATAAGTATCACTTTCTGAATTATTTTCGTTGTACTTTTTAGAAAATCCTATACACTTATCAGTTGATATAGAAAGTCCTAAATCCGCAATATATGCACTGCGTAGATTATCCTGTAAAATATTACCACTATGTAAATCTCTATGAATAATCTCCTGAGAATGAATAATCTCCTGAGAATGAATTGTTTGAAGATCAGATGCGATACAAAGTAACAAAAATAGTTTATCTTTCCATTCCAAATATAATATTAGGTGTAGATTGTCGCGCAAAGATCCCATTGAAGCAAATTTCAAAACAAGAATATACTCAGAATTATGGTCTTTTGATATTCCACAGCATTTTAAAAATGATGGGTTTTTATAATTGATTTCACAATATGCTTTTAACTTAATATTAAATATGAATGTTAACCATTTAAAGATTTCTAAAATATTAATATATGATATCAATATATCAATTAAAAAATACCTCTTTAATAAATTCTTTATGATTTTCTTCTTGGTTTTTCTTCGAACTATGAATTAATTTAAGTGCAACAGATCTTGAAGCATTACTTGGATCCATCCAATTGGCATAGAATACTGTCCCAAATCCACCTCTTCAACATTTTTAAATTCACTATAAGGAATCCATAACAATTTATATTCTTCCAATATTTTCCTTAAATCATCATTAATATCATTATTTTTAGGCTTCCATACGTTTGCGTCTAAAAAAATATATATATACCAGGCACGGAGTGATATGTAATATTACGAAGTATATGGTTACTGAGACATTTTTAATGGCGTACGTCCGCAAAATCTCATACTTGATTGGGCATTGTGCTAAACGCAGTAAAAACGTGAATTTCTGCACTTAAACATCACGTTATGCATCACATAGTACTATATTTATCTATTGTATGAGAATTGATTAACCAAACATTGTTTAAAGTGCATGACGATCACTATAAAAAATGTCCTTTTTTTTTTATTATTGTCTTTCGAAATTGCACTAACCAAATATGTCTATATTACAAAATGCATTGACACATGTTTCTTATATTGGAATAATCCGGTCTGATATACCGGAGTACCAGGAACGGAGTGATGCATATCACGTATACCAGGAACGGGGTGATGCATATCACGTAGTGATGGTTATAGGACGGGCCAGGATGGCGTAGCTCCGCAAAATCTTGGATCTGATTGGTCCACGTGATGCTATATGTCACTTGGTGCTTAATATTCACCTGACTATTGTCGCATGGACCGTGTTGAGATTTGATTTTCACATGCCTATCATCGCATGGACCATCTTGAATGCTTCTGAACGGTGATTCGATCACCTAATTTCTTAGCGTGTTGCTTGATTATCCGTAGAATGAAATTACAAATGCTATAATAACCGATAGTAAAAATTGCTTTTTAGACGTAAATATCGGTGACCCGATACAAATTTGCAAATCTATTCGCTCGATAATTGATTTTTTTTCATAGGATTTTTTATTGGGCTGATTAAATGATAATCTCTGATTATCAAAGATGAGAACGAAAGAATTTGTTAATCATTAACGCAACTCTCTTAAAATCATGAAACGTAAATTTTCCAAATTTGCTTTTGATGTTTGATTACCTAATATATGCTAACGAATTAGAAAGCGGTTTGTTTAATGGTTTCAATTCAAGAACAAGTACAAGAACAAGAACAATAATTCCGCGATAGGTAAAAAAATAAGTTCATGATATTAATAAAAAAAACAGTAATACTACATTCCACTAAAGATTTAGATTATTGATTTCTAGATTTTTCCGTTTTTCGAAATTTTTGGTCGGAATTTTTGCCGTCCAGATTATTTGAGTTACTAATTTTCTCTGCGATTTTTGTGGTTCGTAGTTTTAAGTCGATCTACCAACCGATAAGATCATGGTTATATCCAAAATGTGATCAGTGTGCTAAAACTAATGTAGCGATATGATATGCCTTAACGCTGCATGACGATCACTATAAAAAATCTTTTTTTTTTTTACTGTCTTTCGGGATTGCACTAACTAAATTTGTCATGAACCATTACATAGTGTTACAAGCCAGCTGATGCAATATGATCGCCTGGCCAATATGGCTCAAGTTATCACAAATTCATATGATCATGAAAAAATTTCTTATTGTTATTTTTCATGTGTTATGACGTATCATGTTTATTCAAATTAAAACTCGGAGAGCAATCATGATCGTAAATTGCCGGATAACACCATTATTGGGCAAATTGGTTTGACAAATGATTGGCTACACGTGCCGCAGAGCGGCACGTGATCATCGGCCAAATTATCCGATTTTTGCCCATGTGTGCATCATGATTGCTTAGAACATTAAAAATTTTATTATAATAAAACTAGAGGTGCACTAAATTGCGGGGAGTGAAATACTTGTTTATGTATAGTATATTAAGTTTAAGGCATAATTAATAAGATTATAGTTTACGGATACTTTAAAGTTTAGAAAGTTTTTTTTATATAAATGTTGTTTTTGGAATTTAAAAATCTAATAGTTGTGATTTTGTCTATATTTATCTATTGTATGAAAATAGCCCTAGGCTTGACGAAGGCACACTAGGGTTATTATCACAAGGATCACAATCTCTATAAAAAAGTGGTCCAGGTTTAATCGGTGCCACTAAAAGCCGTGCCTTTACGCTGCCAACAGTACCTTTATCGTAAATTTTTCTTATAGAACATTTGTGGCATACAATGAATTTGGGTTTAAATGCATTATACGAATTGTTATAAAATTGAGGTTTATATGAAATCAATCGATATGTGCATATGTTTTTATGATGTAGGTGAGGTATTCATATAATTATGGCTATATGAATATGCAGGTAGGCACATGCGATAGATCCCCCCCTCACCCCCTCCTGAGAGTCCTGGAAAAGTGATGTTAACCGAAGAATCAACTTCAAACGGCCTTATATAAAAACATCCAAATTTTAGAAAGCCATATCTCTGGTTCTACTGGGTAGATTTAAATAATATTATCACCATTAGAACCAGAAAGACCGGTAAACCAAGTTATATTAAATGTTAGCTTAGTACAAAAGCCAGGAGGATCATTTTTTATTTAAAAAAAAATAGTTATTTTGGTACATACCCGTAAGATTAAGTATCACGTGATCTGTACGTGTCCATAGTAGGGATTTTAATTTTCTGCTGCGAAAACCCCAAATTCTGCCTGCTTTATGCTTCGAATTATGCCATAAGTTTTTTAAAATTATGCTACAGATTATGTAGATCAGATAGTAATATGCGAAATATGTGATCACCAGAGTTGTAAATTTTAACGTAAAATACAGTTTGTTGCATAGTTTTGTTCTAATTCAATACTTCTGTACTTCTTTTGTACGATAGTTGTTTCCATATTTGGTTTTTCCTTTTTTTTGGATTTTTTTTTATTTTATTTTAATTAATTAAAATAAATAAATTTTTCCTTAGTTACCGTGAAAATACTTGATCAAAGATCAACCTGCTTTAGGAATCAGATCATGCCAAACTAGCCTAAAAAATTCTTTACATTTTTTATATACTCTATACATTACTGTATACTCTTTATTTAAATTTACTATTTCGAATTCATAAACCATTACTAGAGTACTGCCCGCCTACCCACCCACCTTGCAAACTTACGTTTTATTTATACTTTTTTTTATGAAATTTCTTGTTACACATTCTAGTAGATCTCGATTTCAGATTAGCAGATCTGCGCTGATTTTCTCTAAAAAGATCGATTCCCGAACATGGCGGCAGTGCATTTAAAACTTCACTGAAACGAATGGCTTATGTTATAAAAATTACATATTTCAACTACTTTATCCTTATTAACGTTAATCTTTATATTAACTGTATTTAAGCCTCAAGTACTATTTATTTGTTAAAAAAAAAATAAAGATTAAAATTTTTTTTCTTATTTATTAACACCTTATAATTTATTAATACCTTATAATAAAACTGTAACAAGCAATCTAATACAGTATAATCTTTTTTAAATTGTGTAAGTTAAAAATTTCTGACCGAAATTTAAATATTAGCCAATTGGCCGTTGGCCGTTTGCCAACCAATTGCTAAAAAAATTGGCCGCAAAAAATTACCAACACTAACCAAATGTACTGAGCAATATGGGTGGCACTTTATGCCACCCATCGTACTAACAATTCATATAGAATACGGATTGAATAACTGATACCAGATTCGTCCAGATTCAAGTTATATACAAAGTATTATTCAGATTCGATTTGAATCCTTTAATTAAAGAATAGGATCGAGGTACTACCTTTGTTAACTCTCGTAAGTGATTAATACTGCAGTATAAATGAAGCTACTATAATTTAAACTTATTAAACCTAAGAATGGTTTTTTGTCTTATTATAAATCTTCTTCATGGCGACTAATTCACAGACCGCATCAAACATTTAATGCTATATTTTTTAGAATATAAATTTGTTATTTTACAGTTTCTATAAAACTCGTGGG
>QKWP01001477.1:92855-132977 GCA_003550325.1 Gigaspora rosea
CGGAATAGCGCTGGTCGGTGGGTTCCTGCCTGCGTAATACAGGCCGTCCGTTAATATGATGTGACATTGGATATTCACTAGTTATAATTATGAAAATGGCAGGTTCAAGTTGACTGTTATTTATAGATTTATGTGCTATTAAACTGAAACGGGATATGCTCCTGGAAAAAGCAGTAATACAGCACCAAGAAATAACCGTAAGTAGTTGAGTTTGTGTGGCTTAGCGCTGGCCGGTGGTTTCCCTCCTGCATAATGCAGGCTGGCCGTCAGTATGAATTTGATATTAATATTTGCAGTTATATAGCACTTAGGTTAGTGCGACTTAGTGCTGTATTCTGCTGGCTGATTGCAAATTGACACTCACAGATATCTATGAGACTGACCAGATTCCTTTGGAGGGAGGGTTGGGTCATCTGCTGCAGCTGAATGAGCAATCGTTGGCGAATTTCACAGGAGGGTCACCAAAATTCCGGGTCGGATGCATCGGATCTAGGTCAGCGTTTAGCCCCAGTTGTTAGCAAGTTCTATAGCAAAATCCTCAGTTGGGCATTTTTTACTTAATGAATGGATATGATTTATTAGTAAAATTTTTTATGATCTTGGGGCAAAATTGATCAATTCCGATCCAATCGACCATAATTCCGATGCACACCGAAGCATTCCGACACGTAATTTTGGTGACCCCCATGTATGAATTATTATTGGCACAAGGCCCACTTACATTTCCTACAGATTTATTCGCGTTTTATTGTTTTTATTATTTCACGATAATGCAATGATCATAGAAGATTTCACTATTTCACAACTAAGCTTCATCATGTTGTATTATAATTATCGAAATTACAATAAATTTTCGGTAATAAAAAGTAGTTTTTGATAATAATATTTTCAGCCATTATATCGCTTCGATATAATCATGTACTGGCCAAAAATTTTTATCGAAAACTACATATTTATTACCGAAAATAATTATCAATGATCACAATATTCATCACATGTCCTACTAATTTTCAAATCAGCCGTATCTGAATTTGATACAAAATTTAACCATCTATATCAGAGTTATTCAACCTTTCTTCCCTATAAATGTGAAATAAATCCCAAAAGTGTAATTTCAAATTTTAATCAAATTAAGCTTAATTCTGGCCATTATTTAAGCAATGTCCCTAGACGTTATTTGCTTATACAGTTTATCATCCGTGCTTGGTTTAGCGCGACTGCGCCGCGCAGCTACTTATGAATTAATTTGAACCTTAAAAATATTGAAAATATCTTAAATTACCTGGATAGCTATTCTTTTCCCTGTTTATTATAAGAATTTATTTATATATAAATATTATGAAATAAGGATAATTTTAGAAATAAACTAGACTGTACCCCATGCATTTTGTGCCACTAATGCACTAATAACTGCTTCGAGTTATGTCATAGTACAAAATTGCGAGGAGATCATTTTTTGTTAGAAGCGCAACAGGGTTACTCTAGTAAAATTTAAGATATAAAAATAGGAGGCACAAAGTCATGGGGCACGACTAGACTAGTCTTTATTTTAAATAAATTATTTACCTTTGATACCAATGAATGGATTTTTGTAAGTCTCTTGATGTTCCAATACCATTACGATAACAATATGCAAGGGTATTCATTGCGCCGTAGTCTCCTATTTCAGCAGCTTTTTGAAAATAAATGAAACCCTTACTTTCATCCTTTTCAACACCAAGTCTATTCAAATAGCAATCACCAAGATTATACATTCCACTAGCATTACCAATATCAGCAGATTTTTGAAAATAAGTGAATGCTTTATATTCGTCCCTTTTTATTCCGATTCCAAACATATAGCAATGTCCAAGAGCATTAATTCCACTAGCATTACCCATATCTGCAGATTTCTGAAAGTAAATTAATGCTTTATAATCATTCCTTTCAACCCCAATTCCATTTTGGTAACAATTTCCAAGATTATTCATTCCTTCAGCATCTCCCATATCAGCTGATTTTTGACAACAAATGTATGTCATATGATCATCCTTTTCAACTCCAATTCCAATTCGATAACAGGCTCCAAGTCGGCTCATTCCAATGGCATTTCCCATATCAGCAGATTTTTGAAAACAAATGAACGCCTTATATACTCTGATTCCCCTAAGGTAACAATTTCCAAGACAGACCATTCCATCAGCATTTCCCATATCAGATAATTTTTGATAGCAAGTGAATGCCTTATATTCATCCTTTTCTACACCAATTCCGTTCTCGTAACAATATCCGATATTAATGATTCCATTAGCAAATCCCATGTTAACAGATCTTAGATAATAAGTGAATGCTTTATTTCCATCCTTTTCGATTCCAATTCCATTTTGGTAACATTGTCCAAGCCTATTTGTTCCCATAATATCTCCCTTCTCAGCAGATTTTTGAAATAAATGAATGCGTTATGTTCATCTTTTTCAACTCCGATTCCATTAAGATAACAAAATCCAACATTACATGCAGCATTAGCATTACCAATATCTGCAGACTTTTTAAAATGAATGAATGCAATATGAACATCTTTTTCAACTCCAATTCCATTTTGATAACAATATCCAAGGCTATTTATTCCTTTATCATTCCCCTTCTCAGCTGAATTTTGAAAATAGATAAATGCTTTATTTTCATCCTTCTCAACACCAATTCCTTTAAGATAATAATATCCAATAGTATTCATTTCGCTGGCATTCCCAAAATCAGCAGACATTTGAGAGGAAGCAAATGCTTTGACGATCTTCATTTTCGGATCGAAATTCCCCATTAAGTACTTGAAATAAGGCATTGCTAATCAAATTTTTCGTTCGTTCATCAGTTGTTGTCCAATTCCAATTTGATTTCTTTAAATCTTCAAATATAGTAGGTAAATTTTCTTCAATTGAATGCAGAAAATATATTACGATCTTAATACGTATTACAAAATTTATAGACAAAAATTTGTTTAAATAAAAAGATCTTATTTGAAAAAATGCAATGAAAAAATGTATTGTAGCAGAAGTAAAAAACTTTTTAGTAATCTGGAAAGAGCAGTTGATAAAATATAAGAGTAAAGGATTGATAAAGTGATAAATTTCAAAGTAATTAATGACAAAGTAATTAAAATTATTAATTTAAAATAAGTTTTCAATGTAAATCTTGTAGAGTTAAAAGATTTAAAATAGGTATAACTAAAAATAATAAATTCAGAACTTAAATACATGATTAAATCGCCATAAATTGAAGAAAATAACCATTTATAAAGAAACTTCATATCAGTAATATTTTTTCCGAAATTAATTATTAAATTAACCAAATCAATTTCATAAACAACTATCAAATACATTAAAATCAAATAAACGTTATTTCTAAATCTGAAAAGTGTTAAGTACATACATATGCCTAGGATTATGTTTCCAAATGTAGGTTTAAGTTTAGAAAAAGTAAAATAATCCGCGCATATGTCAATTAAATAAGTACATATGATAACTAAATAATAAAGAAGGAATTTAGGTAAGTTAAGCTCAAAAATTAAAGGAGTTCCCAAATGTTTAAAAGCCGTAAAAAAAATTAAAACGAATGCAAAAATTAAACTGTAAAAATATAATGATATCTCTTGATACCAAGCAAAAGCGATTCAATCATAAAGGATATATAAAGGAGTGTATTTATATGTCATTATTAGTGCTGTAATAATACTAACTAATAGTATTATAATGATACTAATTATATGAATGAGGTTCATTTTGAATAGTTTAACTAAAGCAAAATAAAATAAGGAAGGAAATATTTATTGAACAAAAAGACTTGGTTGAAGAGATTTGAACAAAGGATAATGATGATTAAAGATCTTCGCGTCCAGTTTATGACTTTCATTGTAAGACGAAGCAATTTAAAACCATTACATATGTAGGTCGCACAGCCTTTCACCGTCAATTGGTGACTGGGATCTATTTGTCTTGGCAGTATTACTTGATTTTTAAACTTTAAATATTATATGGTTACGAGATAATACACAAGATATCTGCTTGGATCAAATCAGGCATATTACAACAATTCAAACTTACAGATCTCTAATACTTCATTATAAAATTCCCAAATTAGTTTTCATGATACCATCTTTTAATTTTTGAAACAAAAATACGAGTTATGTGACTTGTGTAACTATTTGCTTGGCCAAACCCACTATATTAGTAAACTTAAAAATCTTTGCAATAAAACCTAATATATATAATAATCGTATGAAAATATTTTAATTTGAACCAGAATAGGATATGTATTTCCTTACTTTATTCTAATAATAAAATCAAATTTCAATATTTGGCTCAAAAAAGCAATTGTGAGCTGAAGCAATTGTGAGCTGAAGCAACTAGAGTCAAGGACACATAAGATGTTAGTTCCAGTGTCGCCAATAATCGAGGGCGCAGTCACATAGCTTTTTGATTTTATTCTTATTATTACTAATCATTAGGACGCATCATTATTAGCATTATTAATCAAAATTTTACTATAGATTGACCACTTAACCATGACCTCCATTATTTGGCGAGAATTTATCTATGGAATGCAATTGGTATTTTTATTAAGTCATAAACAAAAGTCTATTCTACTTTCGTGACGAGGATTTCTTAATATTGTAATATCTGCTTGCAAATTATGAATGACAAACTCCCTTGCCTTTTCGAAATCGCTAGAAGAACTTCCATTTTTGAGTAAAATTCATACTGAACCAATAGGTCCTTGTTGCATGGTTGTGGTGACTTTCTCGAAGACTTAGTGATACATTGAAAGTATTTGGAGCTAAATTACCGTATGCAATTATGTCATGTACGTACATCATATAGATACTTATTTTTTAAAATGGCGTGAATTTTTATATCTACGCTGGTTTGGTGAGAGGCCATAAGTGACAAATAAGTCCATTATAGCATTTTACGCAGGCCAACCATATTAGTTAATCCATGCACTGTTTGGTGTTATTACAAGGATAGGATATAATTCAACACCGAAGAACAGCTTTTCATAATTTGCAATTTCACATCAGGAAAGATCGCTTTAAAGGCTGATAAAAGTGGTGGAAAAGAATCTGGTATATTATTATATGTGACGAATGTTATATGTAAAGAAAAAGATCATAAACGAGCCCTTCAAATAGCCTTTTCTAATCTTCAAATTTTTTACTCATGTCTTTTTGTTTTTACAGTAGAAGAAAAATTTCCTAATGACTTAAATTCTTATTGTTGAAACAATGTTATCAGTATAAACATTTTCACTTTATTATTCATTAAAAACTGTACCTGGAAAGTGCAGCCCAAGAAAAATTTTTTTTTTATATGTAAAAAATAAGATACAATTCATACATCAAATTATATAAAGATTGAGAGTAATATTAAGTTTATTTACGCGACATAACGATAATTTAAAATAATAAAAATATAATACAAAATTGAATTTAATACAAGATAATACAAAGTCTTTCTATAATTCCAAAGGATTGAATTTCTTCAGTTAGCACCGAACCAATCGACGAGAGTTTGGATGTTTATTTTTTAATAAGTAAAAACTAGCTTTAACTTATAAAGAAATCAAACAAAACCAAACTCTAAACAGAGATGAGTTTTGACCTAATAAAGTTTAGAATTTTTAAGTAATCGAAGAGACCCTTGGGTGCCTCACAAGACGCCTACTGTCAGCACCTGGTAGTGAGAGACTATGCCCTGAAAACCATCCCAATGGATTATCCCAACAATATATCCCAATGGCCTCCCCCAGACAGATCACGTGTATCCACTGTGCTACTACCGCATGGATCCAGGAACGCTTAGAGGCAGTGTGTTAATATATTAATGGGAGATCGTTACTTATCTTTTAATAATAGCATATTAGTGAATATGAGAAATATGTAAATAGAAACAAAAAAATTATAACTACTTAAAATAATAACCCTTTCTCTTTTCTTTCTTGCCAACTACTCTAAATGTATTTGGATGAAGCCGTCGATAGTTTTTATATTTTTTTTAAAGCATTTATCTGTTATGTATACGGTGCTTAGCACATCTTTAAAATTTCAACCACAATAGTGATACTTGTTTTTTTATGTGATCTGACCCAACTTCCAAAGCGACCTTCTCCATATTTTAAAAATTGATATGTAGATAACATAAAAAAATAATGTAAATAAAAAGTGTAATCAAAAAATATATAAGCAAAAAATAGGCAATAAGAAAAAAAATTTATAAGTGAAAATGTAAAAATGTGCAAGTGTAAGGAGTTGAGAAAGATAAAAAGAGTTCCTTATATATATTTCTGTTTTTTTTTTTGACATGTCTATTGTTTTGATATAACATGTGATTTTGATATCATATCATTTTAAAAAAGGATTACCCCAGTAGGCAAAATAGCCAATTGGAGAGTGCAAATTCTGACTATTCTGGATTACCCTGACAAAAAATCCAAACACACATAAAAGAAGAAAAAAGTGAAAATATGCAAAAACCAATGTTTAAATCAAACTTGGTGCACTAATTAAAATGACAGGAATGAAATTTTACATAATAAGCATAATTCTAACCTAGTTGCTAGTAGAATTACTAAATTATGGCATTATAGTATTGTACTACGTGGTAGAATTAGTTACAGCATAGCATCTAATTGCTATAAATCTTTTTTGCTGTAATGCCACAATGCCATAATGCTCATAATGCCACAATGTTGTAATGCCGCAATGCCAATGCTATAATGCCATAATGCCCATAATGCCACAATGTTGTAATGTCACAATGCCGCAATGCCGTAATACTATAATGCCGTAATGGAACATCGATGTTACATGGCTGATCCTTTACCTAGTGTGCAACATATAAAAAAATATTTTACAATACCAGATCATTCCGCTAGTACATGTTATGATTATAATCCAATACTATTTTTATTATAATAAACTGGTGTTGGATTATAATCATAACATGTGTAAAATAATTTTTTTATATGTTGCACACCAGGTGAAGGATCAGTCAACATTTCCTCCATAATGCTATAATACCGTAATATCCTAATTAGAGATTGAATTTAGTATAAATTAAAAAATATGGGTTGGATTATAAGTCACATTATTTCAATAGTAGCCAAGTAGTTTAGGTATTTTAATTAATAATAATTATTATGTTTAATCTGTTCTTTCATAAAGAAAGCTTTTGATAAACTTATATATAATCTAATGTGAATTTTCATTCAGATAGTCTACCAAAGGTAGGATTAGAACCCTATTTACAAAACCAACATGCTTTCCTAAAAAAATTCAGCATTTTATTTCTCGAGTGTTATAGGTGCAGAAAATCGAGTATGCATAGTTATGTCAAAAAGATGAGCAGCTATGTCAAAAGTGCAGTAACAGTCCACTAAGATTTTGGTCATAACTCTGATAATTGACATGATGCAGAATATAATATAAGTGATTTAAGTATAATTTGACTTAATAACGTGATTTAACTTTCTTGAAATAAATTGTACAAAAAAAAATTCAAATATTTTTTTTTAAAAAAAAAAGAAAATAAGAAAATAAAGCTAACAAAATGAAAATTTTAAACAAATATATTAATTGCCAATATGTCTTGATTGATAAAGTGAATTCTAGTAATTCTATGCCATTAAAATCTTGCCAGATGTTACTTCACTATCTGAATCTGA
This sequence comes from Gigaspora rosea, assembly GCA_003550325.1. NCBI lineage: Eukaryota > Fungi > Glomeromycota > Glomeromycetes > Diversisporales > Gigasporaceae > Gigaspora > Gigaspora rosea. Next base: position 100,551 of record QKWP01001477.1, read on the forward strand.
AATTAGCAATGAACAGTCTTTAAGAAGAGGCAGACAAGGTTGGCCCGCTTTCGATGAAGTATGGAACAATGTTTTCAGGTGTGAATGCAATGAATATGGGCTATATTATAATTTATTTACATTGAAAGAAATTTAAAGTTTTAATCGTATTCATAAGAACATAAAGAATTTGGGGTAAATGCATCTAATAAATTTTTATTTTATAATGTATATTCTGAATAAAAAGTTTCTTTTTGAGAATTTACATTATGAAATTTATTATATAATGAAGAACTACTGTTGAACCTTCCAAAACTGACATGCATGGTAAACAGATTTTGTATTAGTATTGAGAGATTATTTGGTTAGAAAACATTATTTGGTCCCTTTTTGCAGCATCTAGCCCATATGATAACATAAAATTTTGCTTATAAAACTACTTTTTGGGCTCTAACAAAAAAATTTCTTGCAAAATTTTATTATAATTTAACTCTTTCTAATTCCAAAAGTTGACCCTAACCTAATTTTAAATCAGGTTTAATTTTGGTTTATAATTTATATATTATATAGATTTGCACATTTATTAATTAGTATCTGTAAATATACATATAATGTATTAATAGTTTTTTTTTATAATCTTATATAACTATAATTGATTATATTAATGGATAGGATTTACCTGTCTAAATTTAGTACAAAGTACTAAATTATGACACATTTTAAACCTGATTATCTGCTAATTTTAATTATTAATTATGATTTTAATAACTCTTTATAATTTGTTAGATATGGAGCATTATGTCTAAAAAGTTTGATAACTTTAAGTCTTATTTTTGATTTTATATGATTTTTTTTCTAAAAAGTTCTTTTTTTTAGAAAAAATTTTTTGTGCTAAGCCACAATTTGAAAATTACTAGTAATTTTATAATAAAAATACAGACGGAAATGTACTTAACTTAGTACAGGCATTGTTACACAAAAATTAAGGTTATTAAAAAATTTTTTTCTTAATAATTTTATTATTAATATAAAAAAAAATTTTGCTAAACAATTTTTGAAGATTTATCAGATTTTTGTATATAAAAAAAATTGAGTTTTTTAATTTTTTGGATTTTTTATGCATCTTGCAAAATGTACTAAATTTAGTACAAAACAGTAAATCCAAACCATTAAAAATTCAAATAAACAGATTATCTAATATTAAAAATATTTTTTAAATAAAAGGCATGCTATTTATTATATAATATTTTTTACTTAGTAGCCACTCCTATTCATGTATAGTGTGATCACTTTATCTAATGTTGATTAATTAATATAATATGGGGGAACATCAATAGAAAAGGGACAAATTTTTTCTAAGTAAAAGTTTTTGCAACTTTAAGTTAAAATAATTTAACAACTACTTAACCAATTTAATAAATTTTTTTTTTATTTTAATTTTATATAGTTATAGAATTAAAATAAAAAAAAATTTATTAAATTTGATATGGTAGTAGTTAAGATATTTTGATTTAAAATTTTAAAAAAAGTTATTAAAAATGATTTGTCTCTTTTCTATTGATGTCCTCCATATATAGACATAATTACTATCTTTGACTATGTATCCATAGTAAAAATTACATAATAAATAGTATGCCCCTAATCTAAATTTTTTTATTATTAGGGAAGAACCCTGAGTGTAGCACTTGCTCAAAACTTTTATTAATACTTAATTGACAATTTGCGAAAGAAGGAGAATTTGTATTAATAAAATACATAACACTTAATATAAATTACATATAAAATACAAAAATCAGCATTCCTAACTATGTAAAGTTAATTTTTTATTAAGTTAATATCTTGTAGACTTTTAATAAAAGATGTAGAGCTAGTTTTTGTGATTCTAATGATAGCTAAATTGGTAAAATTAGTTAGGTAAATAAAAAGTTACAAGCAATTAAAATTCAAAAAATTTTATAAAACTATAGGAATCATGATTCCTGTATTAACATATTTTATTATGTTTTATTATAAAAATCTCCACCAGTTAAAATTCTCCTTCTATCATGAATTGTCAATTAAATAAATTGATATATAGTAGTACTGTAAATACATACATATTGTCAATCTAGATTTCTACCTCTTTAGAGAAATGCTAGAGACAGAGCGACTAATGCAGGGAGACACTTTATGTAATTCACACTAATTACTGTGGTATGCAAGAGTCGGAAGGGATACTGTTATTTGGGCAGTATTTTGTAAAGAGGCTTGGGGGATTTGCAATTATGAAAAAGACCACAATTAATAGTATATGAGGATACTAAGAATTGTATCAAATGTATTTCAGTGAAGACACACTACTTCACTTATTCTTTATTCAATAAACCAGAGATTCTTCACTCTGCTTTTTTAACAAAGGAAAAACCTTGAGTATTTATACATGTTTGTCCAATATAAATAAATACAATAATAAATAAAGAAATCTATATAATCGATAGATTTGATATATGCTAATGCTAAATATAATAGTTATAATGAATATACCAGGAACATAGTACGAAGTACAAAGTGTATGGTTTAATTCATACATCAAGTTTGTTCACAAATCTTGACTCTTATTGGTAGTTCTACTTTTATGTAATCATCTTTACACAGACCTGATCAGATGATCTAGAGTCTGAATCCGTTATACCAGGGCATATACCAAATTGGTCATTGATAATCACACCTTATTTGGTAGTGATTGTTTCTAGATTTACTTTTGAATATTCCATATGTCATATGTAGGACCTGCTATATAAAAAAATTTTTTTCTTAGCCGTATTGCAGCCCTTTTACATATTTTTTTTATAGAAAGAAAAACTTCACTAATTGTACTAAGTTTGGATCAAACCCAACAACACAAGGTCAGGAATATACCAAATTTATTGCAATGATACTATAACAGCGCTTTATTATATGGGTCTTATATACAACCTGTGCTTTTTTGAAAGCCTATTTGCACAGGTATATATGAAAATATATACCCGTACGAATGAGTTATTTATTATAAAAGAATAGCATTTTATTTAGATGGTTTTAAAATTCTCATGAGTTTTTAAAATTCTTGTAGTGGGCGAAGACTCTGTTTGATCCATTGGTAATTCTTATAGCAAAGTGAAAACTATATTTTGTTAGGTATTTTTAAAATTTTCATACTATATTTTAATCGAAAATTTTTAAAATTCTCATAGCTGATGAAAAACTTTATTTGGTTAGGTTATTTAAAGTTTTTATAGTTGGGAGAAGATTAAATTGGTCGACAGATTTTTAAAGTCTTATACGAACCTCCGATCTGACGAATATGAATCGTCTGCTTTAATAACTGGGCGAAGACTATATTCGGCCAGAATATTTTTAAAGCTTTCATAACTGGCAAAGACTTTATTTAATATTTTTAAAATTATCATAGCTAAAGATTTTTAGTTTATAATTGTTGGGAGAACATTTTTAAAGTTCTTATAGTTTTGAATTCAAATTTGGGCCTGTTTTTTTCTTGTGAGATTAAAATTTAAATAAATATGTTTATATAAAATAGTTCATCGAATTGGTTCTATATTTTAGAGATGTTTTTTTTATCGAAACTGATCTACAAGTTGTTTTGAAGTTTTTTCATGTTACAAATAAAAACATAAGCTTCAATATCGTTAATTGTAAAGTTGCTGCTCGATATTTAAAGGAGAAAAATTAAAATTGGAATAAGTAAGAAAAAATTTTTACAAACAAATGTATTATAAATAGCAACAAAAAAAGCCCGTACAATAAATAAATATTATTACTGTATTAATTAAAATCGTTTATTTATTAAAATAATTTAAAATTACATATGTTTATTAAAATAAAAAATTTTTTGTTTTAATAACTTTGATTAAAATAAATTAAAATACTTGATAATAATTATTCTCTCACTATTAGTTTACTCTAAATTCGATAATACCTACGATTAAAATAAATAATAAATTAATAAATACCACTTTCTATATAAGCAAGATTGAATAAATTATAGCAAGTAAATCACTAATGAATATATGTTACTAAAAAGTCTTTATGACTAAATTACTTACTTCAAATATTTCAGCCCATAATTGCTTTATAAATCTTAACTTGTACTTGATCTTTTTGCTAAAATATATAAAAGACTCTTCACTTCACTTTTGACCTCTTGAAGCAAACACTACAAAAGATCTTTTAAACTATTATTTAGTCTAAAAAATTATTTCTTTTTATTTGAAAATATGCACGGCAGTCTTTAACTTTAGGTCGCATTACCCTTTTACAGATAGCTCACATTGAGGGATTAATTGGGATAAACGAAACTATAAACTTCATATTGTCTATTGATATATCGTTTAATAATCGGTGAATATACAAAATCCGGGATGAACTTGAACTTAAAAAAAAAATGCAACGGCCAATCAAAATTCGCTGAATTTCGTAGATCATTATAGAACTCTAATTTCAAATTTGGTATATGCCTTGACTGGACTGTATACTGTTTTAAATCCAATTAAGACCGGTTTGACCATATGAAAAAAATTGAATCGGGCTCCAAACTCTAATATGATCTATGCTAGGGAATGTGCATGATGCTTTTTAAAGTGACAAAATCTTATGTTGGATAAGTGGGTAGTGATGTGCCGCGTATAGTACAGTACGCAAAAAATTTTTTAGAATATTCTAGAACTAATCATAAAACTATTCATATACCCTTATGAAGCTGCCATTTATTTTCTAAGCAAACTTATTCCTTGCAAAATTTTGCATATAGGTAGTTTATATATCATATGCGTACTATACGTATTTCACATACTATACACACTATACAACTATATGTACTGTACATACTGTACGCTAAAAAATTCAGACATCATATTAATGGCATGTTACTAGGTAAGGGTCATACCCAAAAGAGGGTATATCGAAGCAGAAATTTATTTTTTTAGTATTCTTGTATAAAGTTTTACCAGGAACATGGTACAAAGTACATTCTACAGTACTCGAGATTTGCATTCATATACAAAATCTGGATGTTTTAGTAGTATGGTGATTTACAAAATTAAGCTGATTTAATTAATCAGGGATATGCCTGCAGCAGTCCAGTTAAATCCAGTAATGCACATAAATGTAATGTCATTGCGTCGTTTACATATGAACTTTCACCTTCAATCAGTTTCCTTTTGCAGATTGATGACCTTGTTCTATGGTGCAGGTACGTGACTCCCGTGCTTTTCATCATGTGATCTACCATTACTCCGCAAAAATTCTTTGAGTGGGTTATCGCCTCACTGCAAACATGGTCTACATTCGGTTCCTAACATCACAATATCCGAGCTGTAAAGTCGAGCTATCAAATTACTCATATTCGACATCCGGGTTGTCCACCCAGGCTATCAATCACACCTATAACTCCAAAGTACCCAACACACTAAATACATTTGCCCAGCAGTGGGTGAGTGAGCATCAACAAAGAAGTTATACTTGTGTCGAGCTAGCAGCAAAGACAAAAAAGGGAGAACAAACTTCCGTTACTCTCTAAATATTCATTTACTATGACTTCATAATTCCATCCTTTTATAAATACTTATCATACAATACATCATACTTACAAAATCGCCTATTGTCATCCCTTAATTAATCACTCCTACTTATCATGCGAAGTGATAGGATATCACGTGATCGAAAAGAAGAGTGAGCACATGACTTGTCACATATATAAGCTGTTACAGGTAAGGCTTGAAGCATGTGAAAATCAGAAAATGGTCAGGGAAGATCAAAGACAAAGGTTAGTTATGACAAATTAACGCCCGCAAGTGCTTGAACAGAAAATCGCGCGAGTCCTTCTGCTTAAACACTACGTATCTCCATATTTCGTATAGTGAGTTGTCTATACAACTCCTAAAACTTATCGGTAGCTTACAAAAGCTTCAATTTCTATTGCTATATTGCTTGCTGACGACGATATTCAAGAAGAAGACATTATTCAATTTGCAAAAAATTTTGCCGTCATATCTTGACAGAATATTCTTTGCAACCATTGTATAGACATTGTTCTCAGTCATCGCAATACACATTAAAAAAAACAACCGTTAATCTATCGCCTTAATGACAAGAAACATACTAGAGCGTTAATTGAATTCTGTATACGAAACAAGGCTTTGAATTAATTTGGTATATGCAGATATTCAGATTTAGAAAAAAACTTTAGAAAGTAAATATAATAAAACTGTTCCGAATCACCTTAAACATAATATATTCATTCACAACTTATTAGATAAAATATTAACATTGAATTTATTAAGTACAAAGAGTACAAATATTATAATTTTCATATAAATCATGTAAATCTATGTAACCAAAGCCAATATCACAATTATAGCACTTTTATCAAGTACAATATCCAGTCACGTTTCATGGTATACGATAAAATCTATAGCATGAGATCGAAGTTAATCAGTATAGCATAGCTAAATCACTCACAAATTAGCCTTATTGTTACAACATTTATGCATGCCTCGAGCTATGTTCTACGGCAAAGCGACGAAACACTGGAGAAATTGTAAGATCACATTATCATATTAAACTGATAAACCCTGGCAAAAACAACGAAACTCTAACTTTTCTAATATTTTCAAAAAAAAAGATGATTATGTGGATTATCGATTTAAACTAAATCAAAGTCGAATTCCAAATTGATTGGACCAAAGTACATACGTACGTAAGTCATCTGATTGGTGCATTTCACACAATTCTACTATTTATAATATTTATAGACTATGTTACATAACAATAAACGGTGAAAAATTTTAACATCTTCCTAAAACATCTTTCTATTCTTATACCATCAAAATACTTATGAATGATATGCCAAGAATACTCTTAATAGTTTAAATAATGAATTTCATTCCTTATACCCGTGTGCACTTGTAAGTCGACATTGGTGCACAATGACAATATCTATACTCTGGCAAGATCCATTTTCGTTCAATAGATACATATTTATTCCTAAATATTTTCATCACTTGGNAGAGGAAAATTCATTTAAAAGAATGTGGGCAGATATAGAATTTCCCAAAACAATATCTGAATATGCAAGGTTCTCGAAGGTTCTTAATTTACTGTTTGGAGAGTCAAGTTAAAAAATAGATCAGTCTAGAGGCTATATCGGCATACAGCACATCGACGATAACAAAATGAAACACTATTCTTATGATTTCATCATTATTTTTGGATGCTATTATATGTATTATTAAATCACAAGATCAACTTAGGCTATTTAGCATGACTGAAGGTGAATACCCTACAAATTTTCATGGCATCATTTAACTTTAGAAAGTCAAAAAAAAACCCCTTTTTACAAGAAGTTATAATAAATATAACAGTTGAAAAGACTAGGACATTGCTAAAAATTTTTATTAATTTAAGTTAATTCATGACTATTTAAATATTTATTTTATTTGCATCCGGTTAGTTGGGAGCAAGAAATTATTTATTTTACTTGTATCCGGTTAGTTGGAAGCATAAAAATTATTTGTATTTACATATATTAATACGACGAAATACCCTGGTTAATTATATGCAACTCGCATATTTGATTTAAATAACCGATTATGAAGTTATGACCAACTAAATTACTATATCTCTAGTTTTAATATAAAATTTTAAATGACCTGATAGGTCATTTCATCTTTGAAATAGCCAACATCTGGTCATTATTCATTTGAGTCATGAGGTCATTTCAGGTCATTTACCATCCTTGTGGCGCCAAGGATCGTTTTTGCTATTAATCTGCCTGAAAGTCATAATTGAACTTTGATGTTAACTGCACTTCCTGGTCATAGTTGCATTGTCTAAAGTTTTTCGATTAGCGGTTCCCATACAAATATTAAAACTATAATAATTTTATTATTACTCAGATTTTTAACCAATTAGTTAGGAACTTCTAACTGGTATCAATTACAGTTATGACCAGTCATAACCTTTGCCATTTCTAATTATAATGCTCTTTTATTTGGTAATAGCATATATAAAACTTTGTTTTCTTTTTTCTGAATTAATTTAATTATTATATCTGATTACTGTATTGTTGCATAATAATGTCCATGACATTATTTAAAATGATGGCCTGAATTATGCTTAATATAGGCTAAAATTCGAAATTACACCCCTATGCATCATTTTGCGAAATACGGAAAAATTTATAATATTCTAAAAGTCATATTACAAAACCGTGTTTACGTTCCTGGTTTTAGCGTGACTGCATCGCGCAGCTACCTTATAATAAATATAATACATATATCCTAAATATCAGCTATATTAGATATGTTAATTATATTTGTCAAAACTGTTATATCCCAAATGTCAGAAATGTCCAGAAAGTCAGACATGTCTATGATTAACTGAAATGTCTAGGATTACTTGAAATGTCTGATATTTCAGTGTTACAGGTGGCGCAGTATTGATCGACCAATAAGGGGCATCCATAAATAACGTTATGTACCCCCTCATAGTAGCGCTGGACCCCCCCTCTACTATATAAAAAAATTTTTCAAAATCCGTATGTTTATATATAAAATTTTACAAAAACTTGAATATATTATGATCCAGTGGTCCAATCTGGATGATTTTGGTACCATTCGATTCGTCTCTATGAGACGAATCCAATGGTACCAAAAACATTTCATTTGGATTACTGGATCACGTATTATTAACGAAATACTATTGATTTTATAGTAATTTTATAAGAAAACATAATAACCAATAGTATTCGTTAATAAAACGTGACCCAGTGCTCTAAATCAAACGAAATTGGTACCATTCGAATCCTCTCCTCGAGACGATTCGAATGGTACCAAAATCATCCAATTTGGACCACTGGATCAAGTTTTAGACAAATTTTAATAAAAAAATTGTGTTATGTTGGAGGGACCCCCTCAGGACTCCGGACATGTAGTACAGAGGTCATACGTTACGCATTTCAGCAAAAACCCCGAAATTTGAAAAGCAAAAAATCAGTTTTTGGCGATTATCTTAGCATCCAGTGGTCCAATTTGAATGAACTTTTTTTAAAATGAAGCTCTCAGTAAGGTGCATCTAACAAAAAAAAGTCAATTCAATTCTAATTACTGGATCAAAAGTTATTTAAATAAATAGATTTTGTCGTTTTCAGCAAATTAGGTCAAAATTGGCCAAAATCTAGTTATGACCTATATGAGAGATGTCCGGGGTTCTCCCCCCTACATAGTGAAAAATTGTTATATTTTGGGGACCCCCCTCAAACATAACGTTATTTATGGATGCCCCCTAAGATTTGGGCGCAATAGGATGTTTTGTAAAGATCAATCATTCAGTTTTGACTAGCTTGGGCTAGAACGGTCCAATCGAGATGATTTTGGTTCCATTCGAAAGATCTCATCGAGGCGGTCGTGATGGTGGTAATTTCATTAAAATTGGATCACGGGGTCAAGAGTTATCGCTGTTGTACGTTTCATACTTTAACAAATTACATACAAGTATTGGAACTAAGACTTTAGGTTATACAGTTCGGGCCAGCATAAGATATCCAATTTTTTTTAAAAGCGCCAAATTTTGAAATTTATACTCAAATCTGATTGGCTATTTTTTGTGTAACAAAAATTCTGATTGGTTAAAAATCTATAAAAACAATTTTTTTATATATTAAACGCCAAATTTTTGATTACATATTAATTTTAGACTCAAATAACTTCTTAAATTTATAATAAAAATAAAAATCCATTTATTTGTAAGACAGATTTTTTTTAAAGTCATTTGTTTGTAAATTATAAGCAATTTTGTATTAATATATAAAAATTGGATATCTTATGCTGTCCGGAACTGTACAACCATTTTTCATAACTAAAACCCACTAGAGCCTTCCATATTTTCATTTATATAGCTGACCTAGATTTATATGCTTTTCTCCAACCAATAATTAGTATTTACATATCCACCACTTTACTTATACTATCTAATACCATTATTTCCAATTTGGTGAATGTTGCCAGGTAGGTTCTTATGCTTCCAAATTGGTATATCTAAGAGCTTTTACTAGGGGTCATCTAAAGCCTGGCACCTCACGAAATTACCCGAATCACGGGAAATTAAGGAAAGTGATTAATTCCGATTTTTTTCGATGAAGATCTTGATTAAACTTTTTTTTATTTCTGCAGTTATGGCCGTATAGTTATCGTAGGGATAAATAATTTAATTATCGCGTTAATCCTGTAATCGTGTTCTAAATTTTTTTTTTTTTTAAGATTTTTTTTTTTATATATATAAAGATTCTTTTTTTTTATCTTTATATCTATGCGATTTTTTTTTAATCATATATATTTTTTACATGAGTATTGTAGAAAACGAAAAAGGCGTATTTGTAGAAGAGGAGGAGACTATAATTGAAAAAAATGAAGAAAACGAGAAGCCGTGTTTGAAAATATACTTGAAGAAAATAGAGAAGAAATCACGCTTAAATTTTATACATCTCAATTTTTAACTCCTAATGAAAAACGTGCACTCTCTTCAATGTCGGTGAACCGTTTGAAGTTTCGATGCATAATTTTGATCATGAATAGTGGCCACTTGTTTCAAATATTTGGACCAGATTTAGCTATAAAAATCATAAAAACAGTAATTCATGGAAAGCTTTCGCATGCCGACTTATGAAACATAACCATTCAAGTGGTCGAAAAGAAGGAATCTCTTTTGAAAAGCGTAGGAAGAAAAAAACCCGTCCTCCCAACTTGTGCTCTGCAAAAATTCGGGTGTTACGTTTTGTTAGTGCACAAAAAGTACAAATTGAATAATATAACAATAGCCTTAACCATACACACACACTTGAGGAAAGTGAAGTGTTAAAGCGTTCAAATGCAGTTCAAAAATTAGTGGAAGAAAAAGCAGTCAAAAACTACCCACCACTCACTATTGTAAGCACGATTAAAGATTATACAACCAGGAAGCTGAATTTGGGTGCGAGCGTTAAAGAGTTAAACCAAAAGGAGGTTTCGAACATTAAGCAAAAAGTCAATGAAGTGCAAACAAACGATAGCTTCGGGGTAATATGAATATAAATTCTGACATTGCAAAATGAATTCGTTTTTTAAAAAATGAAGGTTGGGATCTTTTATTTTATTTCTGTACATGGGCTTGTGCTGGAAAAAAAGGACGAAAGGAATGAAATTGACAAAAAAAATCTCGCGAACTTGTTCGCGAGATTTTTTTGTCAATTTTGTTCCTTTTGTCCCTTTTTCCAGCACAATCATACGTTTATTCATTTATTTTTTTAATTTTATTTTATTTATTTTAGGGTATAATGTCGAACAATATTACAATACAAGTTGATCTACCTATGGCATAGTTTTTGCGCATCCACTCCAACTTGTAAAGCTCGAATGACACGGATGGTTATCCCTGATCAATTCGACACACAAGACGAACAAATATAACTGTCGTCTATTTACTTTATACGTAAGAGATACATACGGGTGCTGGGACGTTGGTGCCCACTTTTTCGTCAGTAAAGAAGATAGCGACACAGTTGCAGATGCTCTAAAAATTATTAGACGATTTGGACGTTACTGGAATCCCGATATATTCTCGCTAACCAGAGCCATGTTGAGGCTAATAGTATTGGAAAAGCATTTCCTGGTCTTCGTGGTGGTGAGCAAGAGTGTGCCGTAATTTTTTGTATGGTTCATGTAATGCGGGTATGGATGAGCAAGATATACGAAACCAAAGCCCGAAGCTTAATGATTCAAGCAATGCATAAAACTACAAAAGTCAGTTGTGAAGAGCTCATACAGCAAGCAATTCGTATATGTCAAGTCCCTGGTATAAAAAATTATATTAAGTGAAATTATTTAAAAAATTCGCATCAATGGGCCCTTTGGGCCCGACAACATTACCTCTTTTATTACAAATAACTACAACAAATCTACTAGAGTCCTATTATAGTGAATTAAAACGGACAACATCATCAAACCATGGTATTATAGGTATAATACAAGAAATTTGGGGCTTAAATTTTTATTTTTTTTTAATTTTATTTAATAATTTTTATGTAAAAAAATTTTTTGTTATGTAAATTTTTTTTCATATAAAAAAATAATTTTTTTAAAAATAAAATACATTTTCTTATTATATAACTACTTCTATTAGGCGCATGTCATAAAGTTATTGCCCTGGATGCCAAAAGACGCCCAGACTTGGAAAATAAAGCCTTTGAATTATGAATTAAACGCATTTCTTTTTTTGGAGTTGATAAAGAAACTCTTAGTGAAATTCATAAGTTCCCTTATCCCATCCAGCAGTTAATTGTTACCGAAGTCTCTGCTGTCAAAAAAAGAATTGAAAAGGATAAAGAAATACCTGGGCTGACTTCGCCTAATTGTCTTTGCTTGTTTTTTTGCCGGTACTTACTTCCTTGCCAACACATGTTTCACGAACATATGTATGGTGATAAACTATTAACGTCGAATATGTGGGTGCAATTTCAACAAATGTTTGTGGAGAATGGTTTTGAAATATATGAACGTCGTGAAATTGTGAGAATTGAAATACCTAAAAGAACGGAGGCTGAAAAAGCCTTAGAGAATCAACGCTCAGTCGTGAACGAACTAATGGAAAGAACCTGTAACACGTATTGGAGAGTAGAAGATGAAGGAAGCCCAGAAGAAAAATTAGAATTTATTATACATTTAAAAGGTTTTTTAGAACATATTTTAAATAAATAAATAAAATTACACTTTTATGAATGCGTACCACATACCTGTACATTCTCAGATCTATATTTTTAACACCGATCTCCACAGGCACACGCTTAAGTTTTTTATTAAAAAAAAAAAAAAAAGCTGGTCGTGAAAAACTAAGAAAAAAGAGGAGCCACTGTTGTTCCGGGAAAACTGTGGCAGAACTGTATTTTATTAAATGTTAAAAAATTTTATTAAAATGTTAAAAAAAAAATTTGCTATTATAAAAAAAAAAAAGCTTATCGTCATTCGGAAATAATCGAAATCATATGCATTCTGTGGTTTCCCATAATTTGGGTAATTTCGTGAGGTGCCAGGCTTTAGACGACCCCTTTTACTATATACTTCTTAGTAGTTTATATCACAAGCTACTTCTATTACATTGGATAAGTATCTCAAGCTTGTATATTGATGCAACTAGCCAGTTTCCTGTGACTTTAGACCCAAAATTCAATATTCTGAATTTGGAAGTGTGTGAATGACTGTACTTCTCTCTATAGTAGCAAGGTATTTGGGCATTTTGCAAATACTTCCAGTACCAGATATAGTTGGATAGTATCATGAGGCTCAGGGAGGACCCTGTTACTACTATGTATATATGAGAACAAAATTATTTTGGGTTCTAAAACCCAAAATTAAAATTTGAAAACAAAATTGTTTTTAATCTATTTTACTTGAAAGATGAAATTATTTGATACTTTTTTTGAATAGACAAAATTATAAGAAATATATCTATATAAATTTTATTTACTCTTTCTTATAAAAATTTTTAATTTTCTCTAATGAAGACGAAATAGACTTTTTTTAAAAATAAATTTTGGTGCCATCACTAACTATATACACTTGTACTAGCTATATTTGTATTGGTGATCCCAGATCCTCTTAATATTTAAAGACTTCCATATAGGTGCATCTAGAGCTCCATTGGGTCTTGACATGTACACACCTCTATGCTTCTATTTCTCATTGGCCAGTGAGCTTTGTCTGCCCTTACAAGGTTCATTCTGATTCTTGGTACTTCTATCTGATCTTTTATATTAATCTTTTCAAAATTACCAGACCAGTTAGCCCAGATAGATTGGTATACCTAGACTTTAAATGCTATATTGGTTTTCTTTTCTTTGGTTCCTACTTTTATAACATAGACCCTTTACAATCCTAGTGACAAGGTTGGTGCTCTCTTTTGCTATAAGGTTTTTTTATTTGGTTCTTCAGTCTCTAGTTCGAAATTCTAGTCATCTGTAGTACTATTAAAGGACTTCTTTATCTTCTTGCTTGGAAATTGCCAAATAGGTTTTATTTGTTTTTATTCTTTGGATTTATCTGTATAAAGTTATACAACTGCACTAAATGCTCTCATTCAAGATAGTAATACCAAGATTATAAATGATATACCCAACCAATTAATGAGCAAATGTTACTGTAATATAGGTCTAATTTCTAATTTATCTCTAGTAGAATTTGAACTCTGGATTTGTTGCTTGGTGTCACAATCTAACTACTTTTTTATATACCACATCCCCTCTAATCTAAATATTTAATTTAAATAAAAATTCTAATAAAATAAATATTAAAAAATAAATAAAAAAAAAATAACTAATAATCACTATAGGTAATTTTTACTTGAAATTTACAATATATAAAATAAGATAAACAAAATAAGAATTTTTATTAAATAAAATTAAATCTCTTTAATGTTATGTTAGGGTAAAGGTAATAGTTATAGATTAGATTGGGCTTTATATATAGTAAAAAATTTAGCAAGAAATTTTTTTTATATAAAAAAAAAGTAGGTTTTAAACAAAATTTTAGGTTAGAAGCAATTTTAGCAATTTTTTAAAATTTTTTGTTTTTAGTTACATAAGATTGATCTACATATTACACCTAATTCTGAATTTTAATTAGCAAATTGACTATAGGCAGTGTTGTCACAGAACAGCTTTGGACAATAATTTGGACAATTTTGGACAATTTTGAACAATTAAATAAAGTAAAAATACTTAAAATTTTATTAAGATAACCTATTTTAATTTTAACTGGAATGTGTTTAGTATTTAAAAAAATATATAGTTATATGTTTTTTAGATAAATTTATTAATTATCAAAGCCTGGACAAGCTTTGGACAATCTTGGATATTTGGACAATTTTGTATATGAACAAGCCAAAAAAGGCTTTGGACAGCCAAAACATATAACACTGACTCTAGATGATAATCATATATAGTGTAAATTGGTAATTTCCAATAAAAAATAACAAAAATAAAATAATAAAATAAGAATAAATCTAAATTTTACACCCTTGTGTAATATTTAAATCCAATTTTCAGAGTGCAACATATGGGGTTTTTGCAATAGAAAGAGCCAATGCTACCCAAAATTAAATTTAAGTTTTTATTGTATTTAAATAAATTTTGACATAGGCTATATTTTTAATTATAAATATAAATTGATTTGGATAATAAAAAATTGAGATATATAAAAAACTTCTTGTGAGTTTTGTGTAGTGTTTTGACCCAGGTGGGTGTCACCTGGATCACCCGCAGCAGGGACACAGAAAATATCGATTTGATTTGGCAAAAATATCTATCGATATAGTCAAAATATCAATTTATATCGATATGCCCATGATTGACCAATAAGAATTTAAGATTTGGTGTAACATTAAATAACGTGATCAGAGTGATCAGTATGTTTTTCTGGAAATTAAAAGAAATTTTGTTGTTGATTGTCTACATTTCCGAAACCTGCCGTCAGTTTAGCTTGGCCAAATTTATATTGCCCGACCCAAATTATACATTCAATTTTTCCCAAAATAGTATAGTTACACTGCATAAAAAATTGTAAAAATATCGATTTCCCTATGATTTGGCCTAAAAATATCGATTTATATTGATCTATATAAATCAATATTTTTCTATGTCCCTGACTCGCGGATGAATGGGTAACTCAGGTCAAGTTGTATCAGCCTGGGTGAGAATGGGTGGGTCAACCCGCGGGTGACTCGTGGGTTGACCCATGGGTGACCCGTAGTCAACCCACGGGTCACCCACAGGCAGAAACCTGATTCAAATTAATGCAAATTTGTAAAGTCAACAGAATCAAATTCGAAAAATATAAATTATTTAAATGAAACCATAATGTAGTACAGAATTTAATAAACAGTATTATAGCAGATAGTATTTCTGCATTACAGCATTATGGCATTACGGCACTACAGGTTTATAGCATTACGACTTTACGGCATTACAGCATTACAGCATTACAGCATTACGGCTTTATGGCTTTACGGCTCACAGCAATTATGGCAAAAAATAAGGCAATGCCGTAACCGTAATAATTTGTAAAATTAATTCTACCACCAACTATAGGCTAACTCACCTGGGTCAAATCACTAGTCATATTAACCACTTGAGATTTTTTTTAATTGACACAAGTGACCCAATGGGTTACTCGTCGGGCCACCTGTTGGGTAACCCGAGTGGTGACATTTTTTGGACTGACCCGTTTCTACTCGGGTGGCACATTGTCCACCTGTCGGGTAACCCGGGTGAAGATTTTTTAGACAGGTCAATTCACTAGTTTTGTGTATCAAGGATTAACTAATATAGTTAGCCAATCAAATCACAATATTTTTGATTAATTTAGATTAGTCTAACAAAACAAATTTAATTTTTCAAAATTATATATAAACCAATATCGGTCTTTTATACTACAAAGGCCCTATATTTATATACTATATAAAAAAAATTTATATTTAACTAATCTTTGGTCAGATAATAATGTACAAATTCAATCCTAACCTAACTGGTATATTATGTATTAGGGTCTATTAAAGCCAGGTAGCTTTATATAATATATATAATCCATTAATCCTAACTGTTAGGGTTCCTCAAATTCAAATCAAATCAAAAATTGGATCAATTTGAATTTGATCAAATCAAATTGACCCTGATTTAAATTTGATTTAATTCAAATATTTGAATTTGAATTTGATTTGAATTTGAATTTTTAATAGTAATTTTCAAATCAAATCAAATATTTGTCAAATTAAATCAAATTTGTTTCGGGGGTTTTTGCTGAAATGCGTAATGTATGATCTCTGTACTACATGTCCGGGGTCCTGGTTAGGGTAAGGGTTAGTCTGGGGTCAAAGTTAGAGTATTCTGTATAGTAAAATTGCCTCTCCAACATTTTTTGTTAATGCTCCAGATAGGCTTAGATGCTCGTTTCTTGTATCTTTGATGCTTTTCACTTTTTTTCACTTTATTTTCTTAGTTGGGCTAATCCATATTAATCAAAACAAACAATTTTATTGGCTCTGTATCACATGACACACACAGCTTTAGACAACCCCATATATAGTAATACTTTATTATATTTTTAGAACTTAACAAGATTATACTATTACTACAACTGGTAATTATTTTTTTACTTTTTTTTTTATCTCTTTTTATTTTTATGAAAGCTATATTGTATATTTATAAGACCCTTTCTGCTAGATTTTTCTTAATGGTCTTACTCTTTTTTAACACTACTAAAATATTGTTATTTGAATAGTCACCCTCAAGTAAAAACTTTATTTCGATTTCTTATATTTTTATGTTGTTTTAATAACATTTTTATTTTGCTCAGCTTCTAATCATCTAATTTTTCTGATTGATTGCTACTTTTGTTGGTTTAACTTTCTTTAGCATTATTGGATATTTATAAACTATAGATCTATTGCATTTTTAACTAATATAGCTTTGGAGATAAGTAACAATTTCATTATCTTCTTGTTCAGATGCAATTAATATAGCTTTTTATACTAGTTTCCACATATATCTATACAAGTTTCTTTTATAAATAGACTTTTTAAATCTGAGAATAGTTGTTGAAGCTATAATAAGACCCTGAAGAACTCTGATACAACTCAAATGATTCTAAAAAAGAAAATTTTGCATAGAAATTCATCAAATGTTGCATTTTTATATAGTAAATTTTCAAATTTTGCTTTATTTTATACATCTATTTGCTAAAATACTGCTAAAATTATACAAATTCAGATTTGAGTTGCATCAGAGTTCTTTGGGGTTCTGCTATAATAAATTTTCTTAAAGATAAAATGTACTTGTTTTTAAAAATATCCATCTCATGGACCTTCTTGTATAAATTTATCTTGATAATAGTTTTTATACTATCTTTGAGAAATTATACTAATATGAAAGCTGCAGTTTTTGAGTACATCATAATATGAAAATAATACTGATATAATTTTCTTTTGGAAATTAACATTAGACATAAGTATGGAAAGAATATTGTATTAAAAATAACCACAAAATGTATATAGCATCTTTTTTTACTTTTTATATTAGTAATTTTTTATATTTTTAATACATTTTCTTATTCTACATTGTCAATAACAAATAATTGCTTGGAGTATAATGAAATGAGTATTATATTGGTTTTCAATAAATCCATTAGATACTAGCTAATTATTTTCTTTTATAATAAAGAAAATATTATTATTTTTTTATAATACAAGGCATACTATTAGGTAAACTTGAATTCTAATTCTACTATATCTATTTACTATATAGCTATTCAATACTAGATTCAATTCTGTTTGTACTAATAAATTAGCACTATAGCATTTTTATTTTAATTATGTTAGCAATAGGTTTAGTATAATAATTGTTGAGATCTTTTATTATTTCAGAAAACAAATCTTTTATAGCAATAGAAATATTATTTGTTATAATAGATTGTTTGTAAGTATGAAACAAGCTCTATTGTATTTATTCTTTTAATTTATCAAAATGATTAGCAAACTTATATAGAGTACTGTTCATTTTTAATTGTTGCTTAATAACCCATTGTGACTTTTGACTCTGGATATACTTTCAATATTAGCTATGAATACTTTATAAAGATAAGCCCAAGCCAATAAATAACACCTTGGATCTAGGGTTGCGACCCAAACCCTTTTTTTTAGTTACGGCGTTTCTACCTAGTTTGGGTTTGGGTTTCGGTATTTCTACCTAGTTTGGGCTCATGACCAAAACCCAAATATAATGTCAAACTCAAAACCCATTAATTCATTAAATAATCATGAATGTGATAAGATAATCTTAAATTATTCAATAAAATGACTTTAATCGGGCATATCCAAGTTCAATATTGATAATCTAAAGATCAAATTCAAGATCGGATAATTAAAGTAGCTAAGCCAATCTTATTATATCGAAAGAACCTGATTATAATTTGAATTTGCGCAATAAAAAGCGAATGTGCAATTGACATTCTGGTCGTCTTATCTATTTTTATTTCGATTTTATATTATTGAATTTCTTGAATTTAGGCAAGATAAATTTAAGGGATACAGGTTTTTGTCTTGCAGTACTCGGTTTAAAATTTTTTCTAAAGCTTATCTAATATCCTGATGAAACTGGTTTTACTAAGATTATTTAATTGCAGCATTTGGTAAACAATTGTTTTATTTATCATGATTTTGCAACGTTTTAACCAATTCGGATAGATACGCATAAGCATAGAAAATTGTCCTTTGAAACTTTTAAGCCATATATAACTTACCATTTTAAATCGGAATAAGATCCAATTTTATTGCCGAATCTGAATTATGATCGAATAAATTTTATTCGTATAAAGAAAGTAATAAACATATTAAATTAGGCTACACGAAACAAATGCTAACTGTGTATGTAAATTTCATAATTAACTCACATCATATAATAATCCAATCCACGTAGCTACAAAAAAAAAAAAAAAGATCTTTTAGGTTTGGTGAATCAGGCCATACGAAACAAAATACTAACTGCATATAAGAATTCCAAACAGATTACAAACCTTGTCATAATTATTAATTCACATCATATAATAATCCATGTGGGAAAAAAAAGACAAATTTCAGGTTTGCTGAATTAGGCCATACGAAACAAATATTCACTTGCATATAAGAATTCTAAACAGATTACAAATTATTAATTCGCATCATGTAATAATCCATGTAGCTACAAGAAAAAAAAAAAAGGACAAATATTTCAGGTTTGTTGAATCAGCCCATACGAAACAAAAATAAGAATCCAAACAGATTACAAACCTTGTCATAATTATTCGTTCACATCGCATGTATAATAATCTGATCTACATAGCTACAAGAAAAAAAAAGACTAAAATCGATATTAGAACTTATGGTCTAGAACATTAAAAGATAAATTCATTTGTTCATTATGCGTATTTTTTAAGAGCAATAAAATTTTTAATGATCATATGCATCCCCTTAAATTAGCTCCTTACCTTTACATGAATGACTTTAGTAGTCATATTTAGTCAATTAAATTGAGTTGATCCATTGACCAATTGCCACAATTATCTTAGTACAATCGACTAAAAAAATTTACTCAAAAAAAAAAAAAAAAGGTTAAAATGCATCTGCTAAAAAATACGTATTTGTATAAAACCTGTATGAATACTATAAAACAGTATCAGCATCCCTGATAATAATTTCGTTCTAATGGGGTGATTTGTTTCTTATACTGTATCTTGTACACCTTTGAGCTTAATTATCTAAGTGTGAGAGATCTTTTGACTTGTATATATAACGTTAGCACTTTCAATTAATATCGAAATAATCTGCAATTAAAATCAACTAAGATTTGAAGAACGGTTATTATGAAGAAAACAATCACATCAATTAATGAATCCCCCAATTCCCAATTTTCAGAAACTACCAATACTCCTGCGAAACGTAAAGCAGATAAAGGCAAAGGAGGTAGACCAAGAATGCCGATTTGGGATGACTATAATGAAGGCGATGATGATGGGCACGGGCATTTTGGAGCTAGTTGTCGTTATTGTGACAAGGGAAGATGGCAACGTGGAAAGCCTTCTACCATGGAAGCACATTTAGCGCTTCATTGTAAAGGACCAGTACCAGACAATATTAGAAGAAAGTGGTTAATTGAAGTTGCAAAGAGGGGTGAAAAAGTGAACGATGATAGGGATAATGAATTACCTATTAAGAAAAAAATCCAAAACAAACAACCAAACAATCACTTTACATTATCAATCTGTTAACAAATTAACCTCTCAACAATCCGCAGATATTACAAAAGCATTGATTAAAGCTTTTGTATGTTGCGGGATTCCCTTCGCGATTATCGACAATCCATATTTCCGAGATTTTTTAAACCTTTTACAACCTGGTTATACACTACCGCATAAAGATACTCTCTCAAGTTCTGTGCTTGATGGTGAAATTGAACGAGTCATCGTTAAAATGGAAGCCGAGCTACAAAAAACAGATAATTTAACTTTATGTAAATATATAGTTTCGTTAATTTTTATTTATACAATAATAAATGCTAATTAATCTTATCTGTAGCTCTTGATGGTTGGACTTCTCCGAGAGGTGATTCTGTTTACAACTATATTATTACAACTCCAAGTCGTCACGAATATCTTTATGCCATAGCAGATTATTCGGGGGACCGTCAAACAGGAAATTTTATTGCTAATAAAATTTCAGATATAATTAAAAAAATTGGGTCTCACCGTTTTTCAGCAGTCGTAACTGATAATGGATCTAATGTACGCATTGCACGACAATCTATTCATCATAATTATTCTCATATCTTAAGCATTCGTTGCATCGCTCATGCACTAAACCTATTAGCTTCTGACCTTGTAAAAAATACTTTGATTAAAGAGATTTTGAAACAAGCTAATATGTTAGTTTCATTTGTTCAGAAATCTCATTTAGCAAATCGAATTTTAAGAGACACCATTTTATCAATGAATATTAGAGGCAGATCTTTGGAGACATACTGTGAAACACGTTGGGCATCGATTTTTGATACAACAAATTCCATTATACGCATTAGGCCTGCAATTGATAAGGTTTGTAAAATAAAATTAAAAATATTAGTATTGTATAAAATAGGCTTTCAAATTGAAAATAAAATAAATATAACATTTTCTTGATAGGTTCGATTTCAAAATTGTAATATATTTTTTAAATCCAGATCCTCGAAGAACACCCAGATATATTTACTAACCAAGACGTATTTGGAATTACGAGTGACGAAAATGATACTTTTTATACTTCTTGTAGAAGAATAGCTTTAATTTTTGAGCCAATTAAGCGCGTGATCACTTTACTTGAAAGTCGTATGGCATGCTTGGCTGATTGTTTTTTAGGAATCGTTCAACTGGCTGTTGCCTTTAGGAGAATACCTACTAGTAATAATTTTCGATCCTTGGCTATTGAAGCATTTAATCTTCGTTACCAGCAATTTGATATTTCGCCATATGTTCTGACTTATTTTCTTCATCCACACTACCGAGGTCATGGTCTACAGAAAGGAAAATTTCGTGAGATTTGTGAATTAGCAGTTAACTATTACAAAGACTTACATCATAGTGAAAAAGAATGCCATGAATTGATAGGTCAGTTAATCAAGTACAAAGCAAATATTGCACCTTGGGATCTTGAGTTTTCTTTTAATTTAACACCTTACGTATGGTGGGGCGTTGTCGAGGATGAACACACACACTTACAAGAACTCGCAAAAACTATGTTTGCTATTGTACCCTCCCAAGCCAATTGTGAAAGGAATTTTTCTATTTTGAAATGGTTTAGCGAAGGACGTCGCACACGGCTTCAGGTTTCACGGTTAGAAAGCATGGCCCAAATTTATTCATTCTACATTTCAAATGTAAAAAAAGAATTAAATTTTTGTAACGATAATTTTGTGGAAATGGAGCTGCGTAATAGTGTGTTCAATGAAACGATTTTTGCAAAAATTAACGGTCCTGATTTAAGAAATGAAGTGGAGGACGAAGAAATCATAAACCCTACTACAAATGAAATTACGATTGCTTTTCAAGACTGGTAGATATGTCAGATCCGATATTTGGATTAAATAATAATCAAGATGAAATTATTTTGACCGAAGAAGAAGAAAATATGAATTTTGAAAGTAGTTCTTTGGTGCAGGATGTGTTAAGTGATAATGATTTAGGTGAATAATACTATGCTGTATTCGAATTTCTTTTATCTTTTAAATAAAAATATTATAAGTCATTTTGCTTCATTTTCAAATACAAGAGTAATAAGTTAAAGTTGAAATGAAACCCTTTTCAAGACCAATCTTACGCCTAAAATAAAATATAACAAAAAAATGCAAAAATTTTGAATTCAGAAAAACTACCGCACTTAGCAAAAGAAAGAATCGTGACCTCAATCTTGTTTTTTCTGACCAAACTGTTGAACGGCAGAAGGCTTGGTAGTAAGTCCCAAAGTTGGCTCCGAATAAGTAAAACATTACCTAAATACCTTTTTAGGAGTTGAGAAAATAGTGAATTAAAAGACTATGAAAGAAAAGTCATGAAATAAAACTTAGTACAGTATATAACTGATAAAGTAGAAATTAAAAAAAAAATTTTGACTTTCCTTATTTATATGGATCGAGTTGCATAATTGTCTTCGAATTTCTTTGCTTTAGTTAAATGAAAATCCACTATTGCTTGATGATAGATTCTCAGCAATACTTTAAAAAATGTGAATAAGAATAAACCAAATTTTGAAAGTGATTATAAATATTAGTCCTATGCAATAAAACTCTTTTTCGAACTTATAAGCAATTTGAAAAACAGTATGTTAGAAGAAATAACCGTTCTTAGTTAATCCCGTAAGAGGTCTTTTTTGACTAGTAGTCACGATCAATTTTATTTGATTAAGAGATCGTATAACGATCATTAATATGATATGAATCTTTATCGAGATACGAGAGAACGAATAACTGGGGTAAGTTTTGTACGTTAATAATCAAATACTACGTGTCCTATCCTTATTTGGGATTAGACCCAAACCAGTTTTTACATGTAAAAATTTGGGACTTCTAGCCGTAACACAAGTTACATGTCATAAACGTTTGACATTACGGCAAATTAGAAGTATTTTGCGAAACCTAGTAAATACTGTTTGGGTTTCTACCAAATCCCAAACCAGTAGGTTTGGGTCGCAACCCTACTTGGATCCAATATATATAAAAGATAATCTTTTGCTTTTGAAAATCATCAAGTAATTTATTCTATTTTTCTTTACCGGTAAATAGAGGTTCATATAAACTATTATAGCATTTATAAAACTGTTTAATAAAATTGTTCCAATCATTGCCCAATTTTACTTTTAGGTTTTTGAATAGGTTTTGTCTAATATGGAAAATAGAATAGGCTTGAATGTTTTAGAGAATACAATTAAAATAGCAGTATTAAGTACAGGACCCACATTGGTAAACATAACAATTGGAGCTTTGTCTGTTGCTTTTTTAATATGCTCAAGTATCCAAACGTGTGTATTAATAGTTTTATTGCTTACCAATACTTGGCAAATGAGATGAGTTCTGTATTTGTTATCAACTACTACAAAAATTTTGGCACTAGTTGGTTTATATACTATATTATTATTAACAACAATATTGTAATACTTTAGCAAAAGATCAACTTGACCCAGAGATATTTAAAGAAGATGAACTAAGCAATTGTTTTTGTCCAGCTCAAAATTAACAACCCAGTACAGATTCTTTAGCTTTTTTTGCTTTAATGTAGTAAGCAAAATTGATGCATCATTATTGATTTTATTTGCATTTTTTTTTGGATTGTATTTACCAAATTTTGGTTTTGGAAATTTAGATCTAGAAATTAAGCTTTTAAAACTTTTTGTATAGTAAGTGACAAGTTACTATGCTTTGTCTAGAGATGGTAAAGTTTCTAAGTTTAGAACCTAAAAACCTGGTTTTAGAACCTAGTTTTTAAAAACCAGGTTCTAATATTAGAATCTAGATTTTTAGGTTTATAATAGGTTCTTAGATTTTTAGTTTTTTAGATTTATAATAGATTTTAAGTTTTTAGATTCAAACCAGGTTCAAGAAGAAGGGTTCAGAACCAGGTTTTGGAGCTGGGTTTTGGAACTTCTAAAAACCAAGTTTTTAGGTTTTTGAAATAGAACCTATAGATTCCAAACCATAAACTGAACCTAAACCAATCTAACCATCACTAGCTTTGTTATTATTTTTATTTTATCAAGTGCTTTATTAGTCAATGATTGATACTTTTATCAAGTTTTCAGGTTTCAAAGACAAGTATATGGTTATGTTTATTAACATATATTATGATTAAGATTTCTGCAGTTTGATCTGAAAAAAATGAGTTGATATACTACAAATAATTATTTTCTTGTTTTTCATATTTTTTTGTATTATATTTAAAGCTAATTCAAGTTTTTTTGGATTTATATTTCTTACTAAATTCACAAACAAAGGTTCTTTTATGAATTTGACCTAATCTGTTTCTTTCTATCTAATATTTAGTAACTGCAAAACCATTTCTAGCACTTTATTCATCAATATAGAGTCGTCCCTCTCTATAATCACCAAGTCCGTTGCACCCTATTTTGGTGATTGTAAAGAGGTGTGACTATAAATAAAATACCTCATTATGGTCATCTATAGGCGAAATGTGGCGTGCTTCCATCTAAAACTTTTTTCTTACTAAGTTAACGATACATGCCAACTAATTGTAAGATGTAGAGCTCGTCGAGACGCATCTAACGGTGGCTAGATTATCCAAATTGGCCCAGTGGATGGCGAGATATCATCGAAAAATGATTGGCCAACTATATAAAATCTCTGTAAACAATATTTGTTTACATAAAAGATTTTATATATCGGCCAATCGTTTTTCGACGATATCTCACCATCCACTGGGTCGATTTGGATGATCTAACTACCGTTAGATGCGTCTCGATGAGCTCTACAACCTTCAATTAGTTGGCATTTATCGTTATCTTAGTAAGAAAAAAAGTTTTAGATGGAAGCACTCCACATTTCGCCTATAGTAATTTTCATATGTAATCCCATCACGGATTTTTATTTAGTCTGCCAATCGGTTTTCGACGATAACTCGCCATCCGCTGGGCTGATTTGGAATCTAACTACTGTTAGATGCGTCTCGACGAGCTATACAACTTTCAATTAGTGGACATGTATTGTTAACTTATTAAGAAAAAACTTTTAGATGGAAGCACTTCATATTTCGCCTATAGGATCACTCTCCAGTTGACAGGTGGATTATCAATTAATAGATAATTTTAAATATATGTGAGTATGAAAATTGGCCAATCAGATTATATAATCCATATTTAGTTAAAAATTGGTGACTATAATGAGGGTTTTTTATTAATAAAATTGTTAAAAAATCAAATTTTTATGGTAATAGTGATTATAAGTGATTTGTAACTATAATGAGGTTTTTTTACTATGTTTGAGTCTGTTGCACAAAACTGGGTGCTTAAATAGAGGTGTGATTATATTGGGTGTGACTATAGGGAGGTCTGACTGTAGTTTTTTATCTTGTTCTATATATTAAAAAAATACTTAAAGAAATATTCTCAGAAGTGATTATATATGAATTTATTGAGATAAACTTATTAGTTTATACAAGAAGCTTGTATTTATATGTTTAAAATATTTACTATTGTTTCTATTTTTATTATACTCTATGTTTCTATTTGTATTATAGGCATATTTAACTTTTTAGAGTCATGATCATAAACATAACTAAAGTATACATTGGCAATTGATGATTTAACAAATGTGTTTGTTATTTAAAAAACTTATAATATCTGTTAATTAACTCACTAATATTATTATTTTAGGGCTATACAAGCTCATATTGAAAAGCTTTTTAGGTAGAATAGAAGGTATATATTCATTAGCTTGTCATAGTTGTATTTTAGTATGAAATATTGGTTGCTTATTATACAACTTATAAATTTAAGATAATCTGAGCCTTCTTGTTTCACAATACATTTATAGCTCTTTTTTTTTTTGACTTTAAATTACAATGCGATTGATTTTTATAGAGTGATTTGAGTTTTTTGGTTTACAATACAATTTGATATTTTTTTTGGTTTATAATATGATTTGTAATTTTATGTATATTGCAATTGTTTTGTTTTACAATGCATTTAATTTTTAAAATAATTTAATAAGGCGATATAGTTATATATTGCTTTATTACTATAAAAATAAATTATATATTTTTAGCCAATCTGATTTCACATTAATGTGCGATACTAGATTTAATTGCTTTGATTTGCAATGCTATTTAATCATTGCATACTGCTAAATAAATATTTATTTATAAAATAAAAATAAATCAAATAAATAAAATAAAAATAAAATAAAAATAAAAATAAATTTATAAGTTAGATATAGTAGCAATAAAAAAATTTGCAACAGGAAAAAACATATTGCTTATAAATAATTATATTCTAATTTTATTAAAAATTAATAAATTTTTTATTATAAATTGATTCAAAATCAATATTTGAATTTTCTTTAGGTTCTAATTCTTGTTGAATATTACTATATATTTTTGAAAATAAGCAACCTTTTTTGGGCAAAAAATTATATGAAAAATATGTGGTTGCTTATTTTTGAATTGTTAAATTTTTTGAAAAATTAAAAAATGTACCAATAAAAAGTTGTCCAAATAATATCAAATTTTTACTATAGGTGTATTTCAATTTTCTAAACAAGTTTACTTACTGGCAATAGCATTTTTAAGGGTTACTTAGTAAAATTTAAACTTTTATATATAGCAACTGCTGATGAATTTTTTAGGATTTTTGAAAAAATCAGTATATTGCTTATTTTCAAAGTAGCTTACTGTATTTTTGAAAATCTACGGTATTATCTAAAGATAAAATATTTTCAGTTTTATTAATATTATAACTATTATATTTTATATAAGTAAATCAAGATTAGATTTATCTTTTTTATTATCTATATCAAAACTATTTTTATTTCATCTTCATCTTTATTATTATTATATTCATTAAAAAGATTATTATTTTCAATTAAAGCTTTTGTTATTTTATTAATTGTTTTTTCTAATTCATTTTTTTAAAATTTCTTTAGAAAATTTTAATTTAGTTACCATATTTGTAATATAAAATGAATAAATTTGTACTATTGATTGAAGAAGATTAATATTTAATTTAAAAATATTTTAAATAAAAATATTTATTTATTTGTTTTTTTAAAGAGGGGTCTTTTCTCTATATCTTTTATTAATAGTTATAATTTATTTTAATTACAAATGTATAATTACTATTCTAGGGAGATAGGAGTAAAAGCTAGTTTACTCTCGACCAATTCTTTGCTAGATTGGTTGAAAACCTCTAGTCTGTGATGAGTTTGGCTAGTAAAGTATATCCTAAACTAGTAAATTTATATAATTTGCTTTCTAAAACTTTTTTACTAATAGGAGATGTTTGTGTCATAGTTGGTGGGTCAATCCTTGGTAGGTTTGGGAATCTTTTAGAATGTCGTGAGGCTCTTAATGGGATCCAATATTTTTATGGAGTGTTTTAATTATTTCGTGATGGAGAAGAGGTGTGTATTTATTTTGCTTATATTTAGAACTAGTAGGGAAGAGAGTGGAGTTGGTAATTAAACCAAAAGGCATTTTTTTCTCTATGTGTAAAAATGTAAACGATCTTATAAATCCATCAGGGTCCTCTAGTGAAGATTTTGTTTCAGTCGCCACTCTCCATAAAATTTGTTGTAGTTCTTCCTTCTATATTAGATGATTAGATATACAAAAAAATATATGTCCTATATCCTCCAGCTCGCATAACAGCATGGGCACAAATAATTTGAATTTTTGTTTGAATTATGATAATGAAGAAGTAAATAAGTTGGTAATTCCTCTGCGATCATTTTTACTTTAAAGTTTTTTTATTTGTAACAGGGTACATATACAAGGTAGCTTGCTTGTCAGCAAAGAAGATATATTTTAGGACATGGTCCCACTATATATTTTCCATGTATGATTCTCATAAGTGTATTCGTTGTTGGTTGAACTATCGTAACAAGTTAGTAATCCTACTAATGTTTTTCAATACGGATTTTGTTAGTAATATACACGGAGTGTTTAGCAATTCTATAGTAAAAACGTTGTAAACAAAGTGTTTAGAATTAATATCCAGATTATGTACAGTTGGTGGTTTTTGTATTTTGAGTTTAGGGTCTAATTTTATAATGACTTTTTGGTTACCTATTACTTTTCTAAGTATTTTGAAAAGACTGGGGTAGTTTTCTTTGTTGAGTTGGTCAAGCTTGTAGGATTCTAATTTGAATATTTTTTGAATCATCTTTATTGTTTGTCTATGATTTGTAACAATCTGTAAGTCAGTGTTACTTGATATAGTTGAAAGTAGAATATTAACATTATTAAGGGTAAAATGTAGACGCGATAGCCACATTCTATTAGTACTACCAAGCGTTTCTTCCTTTGTTGACAATTTTGCTGCTGCGGTATAGGAGGAGTGTATTGTAGATCCAATCACGTAGTTATCTTTTATTGTCAATAGATATATTAAAAGATTCCGCTTTTTGAAATTATCTTTTGTTAGTGATTCCCATATTTCTATTAGAGGATCAACAAAAGCCAACAATAGTCTTGGTAGGAGAGTTGAAGGTTCCTGGTTTGGTTTCTTTTGTAGTTGAGATCTGTTGTTTAAAGCTGCATATATATCTGGTAGTTTTCTATATACTATCCCTACTATCTACTTGGAGACTATATATATTATCCCTTAGAAAAAAGTAGCAATGCTCCTCTGTTATTGATTTATCCTTCAGAGTACAACCTGTGCAAAGCTCAAGTTTGTTATTTGTAGTGATTATGTAGTATTTTGTTTTAGGATATTGTTGGGAGGAACTAGTTATTTTTGCGAATTTTTCATTTTTCATTTTTCATTATTATCTAGTTCTTTCTTCTTTTGCGAGTTCACGGTGTTAGATAATGGAGTTTGGGGTAATTAGTGTAGTTGTGGGTTTGCATTTTCACTCAATATCTCTTGCATTGTATATAGCAAATTTGAAGAGCATCCTCTCAGAATTTTTTGTATATTGTGGTAGATTTTCGTCCAGGATAAAAAGTTTTTGTTCTTTAGGTCTAATAGTTGTTCAGCGCAATAAATACTGTGTCAATTCATTTTCTCTTTTAGAATGTGCATTTTGGAATAATCCATTATGAATTGTCAATTGAGGTACCCTTTAGTCGTTTAGTAAGTGTTGGCCATTGATTGAGTGATTTGTCCCAGGTGATTCTCAAGGATAAGCCTGCGATGATTGACTATGCCGTGTGTGTGAGGTTTTGTCTGTGCAGAAATAGTGGTGTATGGCTTAGTATAGATTTCTTAGTATTTGCAGCTTCCTGTAGTTGTTGTATTCACATTTTCAGGAAGGATTTGTCGAAATTTTTATGGTTTAAGTTTTTTGGCAGGAGTAAAGTGAGTGCATTGTTATGAACTTGTAATAGATTGTCCAGGCCATAGATCTCTGGATTGTATAAAAAAGAATTTGGAATTCCTCTCACTAGTTCTCCTTTTTGTTTAACTATACTAATATATATTCTATTAATTTTCTTGATCTATGATGGTTTCAGATATACAGAGTCCAGTCAATATTGTAGTTGAGGGAAGATCACTCTATTGATAATGTAAATCACCTGTTTTCTGTTATTTTTGCTATTCGGAGTTTCTTAGATTTGTTTGCATTTCTGCAAGTATTAGACGCTAAATTGGATATAGTGAGTTACCGATGTAAACCATGCTCCGAGATATTTTATCAGTGTGTTCTTTTTTGAAGCATAGATTGTTGAGTTGTCAAATTCGATCATGGGGGTTGTTTCTTTTTTGGTGTTCGTGATAAGATGTAACTTTGACAGGTTTACTCTTATATTATTGTATTTATAAAATGAAGTAGCTACCAAAATTATGTTAGTTAGGGTAGTTTTGTCATGCACCAGCCATAGCAAGTCATTCATATCTGCTATTACTGGCATATATATCTGATGTGGTGGGTTGGTAGGTATACTTCCTGTGTAGGCCTGAAAGAAGCATTAGATTCATGAGATCAAGAGGTCATAATAGATTTTCCAGAAAAGAGGAGTGAATGTCTCTTCTTGATCAATTCCATCTGCTACCTCATATGGTTTTAATAAACCTAGATCCATGATCACTTTGTTTTTTTTATTATTTAGTAGATATAGAAGAGGTTTATTATTTTCTCTAGTATTTTTATGTTTTTAAATGCCTTTTCTAAAGTAGGAATGTGTACAGTATCAAATGCTTTTGACATGTCTTGGGCGAGTGCCCAGCTTTCTTTGTTTTCTGTTTGGTATCTTCTATGATATGAGTGAGGTTGGATAGTGGTTGAGAAGTTGATTGTTCTAGAAAAGCTGCAAAGTTTAGGGGGAGAGGACTTCATAGCGCATGATTGGGGTAATTATTCTGTTGTTAATTATTTTTGTTAGTAATTTCCTTATGTGGTCAATTAGCATTTTGGAATTAACCATATATCAAACTTTAACTATTGATCAGGTACTATCTCAATTTGTAGGCAAGCATTGAGTATTTTTAGTAGAAAATGTAATGCATTTTCTGGAAGATGTTTTATTACTTTATTAGAAATCGCTAGTGAAACTGGTGCCTTATTACTTGGAAAGTGTTCTATTGGCTCTTTTAATTTTTGTATAGTTATATTATGTGTTAAGCTAGAGTAAATCGATAGTAAGATGTTTTTTAGGATAAGATATTCTTTTTTTCATTCGTTTCCAAAGTTTGTATCGACTGAGTTAAATTTTGTTCAGGTTTTTGAATATAATCTTATATGATCCAAGATTTCTTCTTTATCTAGTAGAATCTTGTCGGGAGAATGACTTTATCAGTACAGACAGGTTCCACCTTCCTTTGGAGAATGCTATCCAATATTCTGCATATGTGATCTATGAAATCAATATCTTTGGTTGATGTAGAAGTTAATTTTATCTAATACCTTCTGTTGTTTTTCATAAATATGATTTGTCCATATAATGTTCTTATTCACTTTTAAGATCAAGATTATCATATCCCTATTAGTTATAAAATTATCATTGTCAATTGGTTTGATCTCCAGATTAGTTAACTTGGATACTTTTTCAAGGAGCTTGTTTATTTTTTTGGTTAATAAGCTTAGGGCATT
This sequence comes from Gigaspora rosea, assembly GCA_003550325.1. Classification (NCBI taxonomy): domain Eukaryota; kingdom Fungi; phylum Glomeromycota; class Glomeromycetes; order Diversisporales; family Gigasporaceae; genus Gigaspora; species Gigaspora rosea. The sequence goes on from QKWP01001477.1 coordinate 132,403, forward strand.
GTTCATATTTTTTAGGACAACATGCAGTTTTGTTGCCTTTAGGGATAGAGCATGGTAGGTTCTTGGGCTAGTGAAAGTAAATAGAATTTTTCTATTAATCATAGTTTTAATTTCAATTGCCCAAAAGTTCTAGGCTCTATTCAATTCACTCTTATTTGTTATCTGGTTATTTAGACTTTTCTTTGCAAAGTTTTTTTCCAATTCATCTGTGAATTTATTCCAATCATCTGCTAACATTTTGTTGTACATCAGCGAAATATAATAACGTAAACTTGCGTAAGTTATTACGGCCCGAAATATTGTGCATTAATTACGGTCTAGACGAAATATTGCGCAAATAATTGCGAAATATTGCGCAATAAATAACGTAATATTATGAAATATATTACGCAAAATTACGAAAATTATAGCGTAATATTACGTTATATATTGTGCAATATTTTGAATTAATTCGAAACAATTCGAATAGACGTAAATGGTTCAAACAGCAAAATATTTAAAACTAAAAGATAGCTACTAATAAGTAAGTAAAGATAATCAATTCAAATTTATCAAATTCGATTCGGTGAATTTCA